>NJDC01008372.1:89138-99384 GCA_002245475.1 Calephelis virginiensis | reverse complement strand
ATAATAAGGCCGCCCTTTACGAAATTCGTCATGTAAAGAAACTCGACCTCTCTCAAGTTCAGCAAACCATCACCTCACGTGCTCAAACAAGGTGCTTCTCTAATAAAAATAAAAAAATCATCGCTCTAAAATCTTTTAAACTTAATTCCATTATCGTTGCGTACGTAGAAACTTGATGTATGATAAAAAAATAATTGACAAATTATTTCCCGCCAATTGTTTTTTTTATTACTAAGAAGGTTGCAACATTTTAAAAATATAACATTCGTAATTCAAATAGTTCCGACTAGCTGCTACCTGCGGCTTCGCCCGCGTTTTCACAGCAACCCGGTGTGCGATCGGGAATAATAATAGCCTATATGTTAATCCAGGTCACAATCTATCTGTCTTCCAAATTTCAGACAAATCCGTTCAGCCATTCGAGCGTGAAAGAGTAACAAACATCCATACATCCATACTTACAAACTTTCGCATTTATAATATTAATAGAATTAGCTAGAAGTGCGAAATTTTAGTGTGCCCCATATATAAGCGAGACCTATTGTTAAAACCGCTTAGGGCTATTTGCTCATTCCCGGGTTCCTCTGTGGTCTAGCGGTCCGGGTGTTGGACTTGACTGCATGAGGTCCTGGGTTCGAATCCCGGGTCGGCCAACATAAAGAAAATTGGATTTTTCCAAATTTCTAATTAAAAAAAAAATGTTGGTCGGGATTGGAAATGTGCCCGGTTGGCGATAGGCTTGCCACCTATCACATTGTGGGACTTAGTGTCTTCGGCTAGTCGTGGGTGCCTTGGTTGTACCTCTGCCTACCTCTTCGGGGATATGGGCGTGAAGATACTTATTTACTTACTTACATTTAATTTTTGTAAATTGTCGCCTCTGGGGTCTAGCGGTTCAGGTGTTGGACTTGACTGCATGAGGTCACGGGTTCGAATCCCGAGTCGAGCAACAAAAAGAAAAGCTGGGTTTTCCAATTTTCTAATAAAAAAAAATGTTGCTCGGGATTGGATATGTGCCCGGTTGGCGATAGGCTTGCCACCTACCACATTGTGATACTTAGTGTCTTCGATTAGTCGTGGGTGCCCTGGTTGTGCCTCTGCTTACCTGTTCGGGGATATGGGCGTGAAGATACATTTAATATTGAGTTAAAATGTCAAATTTAAGGTGATTTAACCCTAGTTAGACGCTAGCTCAGTGTTAAACATTTAACCCCAGGAACGTGCAAGTGGCCCTTATATCACTTATACCACGTTATAAGCGAGATATATTGCAGTAAGTAGTAACTCTAATACAATCATTAGGTACTTCAATAACACGTAAAAACGTATAAGGTCATATAATCAAAATTTGATTTTTTATAGAGCAGTTTTGTATATGGATGTTTAATGGTATAATTAATTTTTCAATAATTTTACGGCGATATTTATTCATAAGGCGGTCATTGAAAAATAGTACATTTCATACTATGTAAAATGAAAAAAAAAATGTTCAGGATCTTAATTAATTTAAAGTGACATGAAAAAGTAAGTATCTTCATGTCCGTTTCCACGAGATGGTAGGCAACCATCACGACTTAGGTAAAACTTAGTCCCACAATGTTAAACCTAATACCGTCAACCAGTCTCCGGGCACATATATTATCCAGTCCCGGGCAACACTGTTTTTCTTTTGTATTACCCCGGTAATAGAATCTGGGACCTTATTGCGTGTTGTCACGAAAAGTCATTTAATTTGTTAAAGGCAGCACCGGACCACTAGACTAGGCAGTAAAAATGCTTATAAGACGGCTTTAAGGTGGAAAATCCGAAATATTAACATCATTTATACTTGCAAAATGTTTTTAAATGGTTTAGAGTGAGAGTGCGTCACTAATCGTATTATTGGTATTTAATCCCATTAATTAAATCTGTTAACATTATTTTCTGACATAGTAAAGTAGATCTACCTATGCCAAGGCCGCTCGTGAAATAATCTGGTAACTTTTACTATATTTTCAGAGTAGTAGTAGTAGTATCTTCACGCCCATACCCCGAACAAGTAGGCAGAGGCACAACCAAGGCACCCTCGACTAGCCGAAGACACTAAGTCCCACAATGTGATAGGTGGCAAGTCTATTGCCAACCGGGCATGTAAACTAAGAAGATAGATGTTATTTTCAATAATACTATTATAGGTAACGTAGATTTTACTAACTTCCTAGGTATAAAAATCGATAAATTTTGCAATTGGAAATCACATATTGATTCACTTTGTAATAAAATTGATAGGTTTGTATATGTATTAAGATGAATAAGAGAAGTAGCAGGTCTGAATGCATCTCTTTTAGCTTATCATGGATATGTTTATTCCATTTTGCAATATGGGATTTGGGGAAATTCTGTAGACTTAATTAGAATATTTAGAGTACAAAAGAAGTGTATACGGGCGATATGTGGAGTTAATCAGTTACATTCATGCAAACCACTGTTTAAGTCGCTCAAAATTTTACCTTTACCATGCATTTATATCTTGGCTGTATGTGTGTTTGTAAATAAACATCATCATTTGTTTCAAACAAATGCTGAAGTATTAAGAATTACACACTTCAGAAATAGTAAGAAACTACATGTGCCTAATCAAAAACTTAATATTTATAAAAATAATGTATATTGCATGTCCATTCGTATATATAACCAAATTCCTTATAGTCTGAAATCACTTCCACTAAAAAGATTTCGAAAGAAGGTATTTGATTTGCTATTAGAGAAGACATATTATAGTGTTAAAGATTTTCTTGCTGACAAGCGTGAATAAATAATACATCAATATTTATTTTTAATAAATTTAAGCATAATTTAAGTAATAAAATCGTGGTTGCCGGGGAGTTTGTTTCGCCGTTTCTTCTCCCGACGGGCTAGGTTTGGAAACGGTGGTAGTGTACGGTAGATAGGACTAAAAATTAATCTACCTTTAAAATAATTTGTAACAAATTATGAAACTTATGTTCATAAATAAATAAAATGTTTATTAAAATGTAAATAAGGTCTGTGATTTAAATGTACATTTTTATAGAAATATGTAACTTTTTAAAATTAACTAAATATTTGCACACCACAATGTGGTAGAATATGTTGTATTCTTAAATATCTTTATAACAACTTTTTAACACACATATTCCGCAAATAAATAATTTTCATTTCATTTCATTTCATTTCATGTCTAATCCCGAGCAACGTGATTTTGAATGGACAATCGAAAATACACATTTTCTATTTTTTTTGTTGCCCGACTAGGGGATCGAACTCGAGAACCCAAGAAGTCAAGTTCGACGCCGGACCGCTACCTTTTTTTTTGCTGGAACATGTGTATTTCCCATGAGTCATCAGGAAAAGTCGCTTTCTCGCGTGTACAAAGTCGCGGGCAATAGCAAGTTCACTAAGAAATGATCTAAACACACATCTAAAAATCGGTATATTGTAAATTGATTTCAGTGATTTGTTGTTTATAGATATGGATAAATTAACATATAGTAAGAAAACTTATCTTTACATTTAGCAGAACAAGGAAAAACTCCGTTGCGACCATTTTAGCTTTTGTAAAATATATCTTTCTATTTCAAAAAGTCTCTACAGGTAAATTATAAGCATGTAAAAGCAAAACATGAATAACTTTCATCCTGAACACTCCATGAACTGATAGAAATAATTTTGAAATGTGAGCAAAGTTAGTATAAATAAATAAAAAAATGAATATCCCGGCACAAGTTACACAAATTTAATCTAACCCCAAAGTAAGCAAATTATATGCTTGTGTTATGGGTTAGTCGACGATTCTAATACATCAAAGTAGTTAAATAGATACTAGAATAAATTTAAGTATCTTCACGCCCATATCTCCGAAGGTGTTGGCAGCGGTACAACCAGGGCACCCACGACTAGCCGAAGACACTAAGTCCCACAATGTGATAGGTGGCAAGCCTATCGCCAACCGGGCTTTGGTTATGTACCAATCCCGAGCAACATTTTTTTTATTAGAAAATTGGAAATACCACATTTTCTTTGTGTTGCCCGACCCAGGATTCGAACCCGGGACTTCATGAAGTCAAGTCCAACACTTGGACCGCTAGACCACAGAGGCGAAATAAATAATAAGTAAACATAAATAATAATAAATAATTGGCTTAGAATAAATTTAATAAACACCCAGACCCGGAAATGAAGACATCTAAATGTTCGTTACTCAAATGCTTGTCCGCGTCGGGAATCGGACCCGAGTCTCGCGGTTGTTCAATGTAGTTAGGCATGTACGCTGGCCACTCGACCAACGAGTATTGGTCATTAAAAAGTGATCACGAATCTAAAAATGCTAAGAATAGGCAATTTAATAATATTTCTTTTCTTCTTTCTTTCTTTAGGTTTTGGCCTTCACGTTAGTATTTAGCCATTAGTCAAGTAGTAATTTGCATCAAATTTTATATTAATTTTAATTAGTCATCAGTCATAAGTCGTAAGTAAGTCATGTCAGGCTCTTGGGTAAAACGGTGGCCTTTTTACACAAGCTCATGTAATGAGTTTTGGCGGCAACGAGGAAATATACGATACGCTAATTTCTTAATGATTATTTCATTTGTGCACTATCACTGAACAAAATTGTACAAAATTGACTAATTTCACTCAACATTAACATGAAATTCAATAATTATGAAAAAAACTTCGACCATCTTTTCTCTCGATGGCGCCAAAACACCAATAATATTTGGATTCATGTTATTCACGTTATCAAAATAAATGCATAACTTTGACAACAGTACAATTGTATGATACACGGTGTGTGAACAAACAAATTGTATGTGTGATGACATGTGCGATTAGAGGTCATTAAATTAGTGAATCGATGTTTTTGGGAATACTCGAGCAATAATAATTAAGACATGTTTTTAATTTCTCACGAGAAACTGATTACAATCTACATATTGCATTTTTTTTATTTTATATTATTTTAACACCTTCGTATTTAAGTAGTTATGTCTGTGTTTCTGTGAACTTTAAAAAAAATACATACATACTCACACGCACACACAGTATTTATTAAATTTATTTCTACTAATGGTCGCCCAGTGGTCGAAATTCGACCATATTAAATTTTAATAATACCTAAGCTATTTTCTATGTTAATAATATGTATTATTAAAATGTAATATTCAAACATTATTAAGGTTCTGTTGTAAATTATCTTTTTGATAAAAACGCCATCTTCATTTATCAAGACCAACTACTTTGGGTCCAAACATTATGAATATAGTTTGTGCGCTTTCTGTGATATTCTATCGTTATCAATATATTTGTTTGTGTGTATCAAATGTATGGTAGTATGTTCCGTCCACGCAATTTTAGTAAAATGTGGTTCAAAGTTTTTGCTTCATGTATTAAACTCTGGGATGCCGTGTCTTTAACGCTGCAGTATAACTAGATTGCGCGGATCCTCGTTCCGGTATGCAAAGGATTAGTATTATGATACTAGCTGCTATACGTGGCTTCGTCTGTGTATTATTCGAAGGAATAAATGAGTCAGTATATCGTTGTCCAGGCGAGTTGCTGCAAAACATTCCACCACCTATGGCCTTGCTAGAAAGCGCCTATTAAACCTATGCACACTTTTTACAACCAGCCAGGCAGGAGAGCAAATCGTCTATAATGTCTATGTCGAGGACTTGCGTGTAGATATTAAAAACGAATAATCTTTGCAATGATTCAACAAATAGTCGGAAACTAATATCTACTGATAAATTTTTCAACAACGGCATACTGATAGGGTCATTCTTGTTGATAAACTTATCAGTTGCAAATAACACTATTGAACAATATCAGGAATGGAATAATAGTGTATTTTAGAAAATTATTAAATCTTTTTATGACCACAGAACTTACAAATACGAGGGTTAAGATATGTTCGGATGTTTCATATTCATATAAGTTTGTTAGTCAATAAATTCTTACTCAAAGGTGGTAATTTTGTTGTGAACTCAATAGGTTAATTTTAAGTTATTGTTGTCTCCTTTCAACGAGACTAACAGAAAGAGACAAAACAATTTTATTGTTATCAGATTAGTCTGTACACGACATTTCTACAGACAATTCACAGTCACAATTTGACATGTTTGGACTAATCTGACATGTCTAAAGAACGACAAAACTAACAAAAACAAATTTAAGATGTTAACTTTCGCCGAAAATTGGTTTGAACGACATCTGGTAAGCAGTTTTTGTTAATAGGTACTATAATACCAACACTTAAAATAGTTGCAACTCACTGTCAAGAGATTGCATTGTGTAATATAGTATTGCGCAACAGTTTAGCATAAGCCTTTTAATATAATAGTGGTAATTTTGTTGGGCACTCTCTTTAACTAATTTTAAATTTTATTTATTTAATTTATCTTCTTTCAACTAAAATTATAGAAAAAGACAAAAAAACCTTTTAGTGCTGTCATTGTTATTCTCTTATTTATGTTATTATGTTGTTTATGTTATTTATTATTCTGTTATTGTTAGTCTCTATATTACATTTCTACAGAAGATTAATGTATCACTTGGAACATGTTGATTAAAAACAGCACGATTTGACACGTCCGGACTGATCTGTTCCATCTCTTTTGTTTTTGTTTAAAGTAAAGTATCTTCACGCCCATATCCCCGAAGAGGTAGGCAGATGTACAACCAAGGCACCCACGACTAGCCGAATATTGTTTTTGTTTCATTTGAAAAAATAGCATGCATCGAAAATAAGTTTAATTTGTGCACAGCCGAACCACCCCCTTTGACGTTTAGAAAATTGTTGAGTGTCCTTGCACTATGGTCTAGAGAAGATAGACCTTTAGTAAAAACAGCAGATAAGGACCATTATAACTAAGGACCATTTTCAAGATTGGTAGGCCTTTGTGATCATTAAGTAAAAATATTTTGTGACAATTTGTGCAAGGTTGCTAGAAAAGGCCGCCACAAAAACGAGGCGATATTGTATGGTAAAGGTTAATCTGCGCATTTCGATATAATCTATATACCTATATAAAAGAAAGTCAGGTTTGGTACAACACTTATAACTCGAGATCTGCGGGACGAATTTTCATGGTTTTTGATTCGTTGGATTTTTCTTCGCTCCGAATAGCAGAATACACCTTAAAAACAAAAAAAAAAATATGAAAGATGAATCAGTCGTGATAGTTAAACCGATTAGGCTGAAAATTGATGTAGAGGCAGCTTAGAACCGGGAGAAGGACATGAGGTACATTTTATCCTTTACAACAGCGAGGAAACTAGGAAAAACGACATTTTATTTTTTCTCATACAAACTGACCCGACGCGGGCGGAACAAAGTTCTCCGGAACAGCTATATACAGTATATAGATCAAAATTATTTAGGATTACTCAACGAATTTTCACAAAACTTAAAAGAGTAGAAAAAGCGAAAAGTAGAATCATACGATGCAATTTATTGTTGTAGCTTCGCCCTCGGGAACCTGTTTAGATATCGGGACAAAAAATATGCCACTCTGGGGTCTTTTAACTATCTTCACACACAAAAATCATACCACAGCGCTTCTTAGCGATGTGAAAGCTGAACAAACAGAAAAACAAACCTTACATTAATCAAATAATATTAAAATTAAAAATTTCAGTAACCTCTGAAAACCTTACAAGCAATGTAGCTAAGATCCATCTCAATCAGCTCTTTAAGAAAAAATCCGAATGAAAATTGCGCCATCCGTTCACAAGTTATAATGCCACAGAAATACAGACACAGTCAAATAGATAACACCTTATAGTTGCAAAACATATTTACAGCAAACACATAACTATTTTTCCGTCGGGAGTTAAAAAGTTGTGTGGATTAGTGTAGAGCAGAGGTTCCCAAACTTATTTCATGTAACGCCCACTTTGAAAATCAGTTGTTTTGTAGCCCCCCCCCCTCGTTTTTTTCTTGTCAATAGCCTCAATAACATATTTGTTGCGCCGAGTTTAAAAAAAACATTTTTTTCCAGATTTATACCGTCCCCCTCTAGGCTTCCAGCGCCCACAAGGGGGCGTTATCGCCCACTTTGGGAAAGGTTGGTGTAGAGGTATGTTATGCCTCAACACTACAATGAATTTACTCAAATATGAATCACTTTTACATGAAATGTTTTTTACGTTTACATTTCGTGGCACAGTGATTCGTGGTATGGTGACATGAGTTTATGTAATCGGTAATTCTGCAAAATAGACCGGAGTAACACGGGAACCTAGTTTTTATGGAAGTACGGACATGGAGATGTATCAGAAAACTTTTATGAAAATTTATAATGAAGGTGTGAACCTTCCTCTTCAATCACTTTATCTATAAAAACCGCATCAAAATCCGTTGCGTAGTTTTAAAGATTTAAGCATACAAAGAAACATAGGGACAGAGGAAGCGACTTTGTTTTATACTGTAGTGGAGATTAAAGTTGAGTTTTGAGGTAGCCTACTAACTGCTCAAGGTTAAACAAACTATTATATTTTCTAGATTAAAGTTTTAAGGCGTATTTAATAAACTGTATATTTTCACGATCAGGTAGCTTGAACTTTATTGTAAGCTGTAGTGTGAGAAGTTATTTTTAAGCCCTAGGCAGGTCACAAAATAACCGCCTCGAATGTACTGTAACATAATCCAGGGTCCGTCAGGAAACACTTCTTCTCATGTTTACCTTTCCATGTTGTACAATAAAAGTTTATTGTCGGCTCTGTGGTCTTATGGATGCCCCGGGTTCTATTCCCGGGCTGGAAGTTCAATATGTGTCTTTATTTTTTTTAATAAAAACAATATTGCCCGGGATTGAATAACTGCCCATTTGGCAATAGCTTGCCACCTACTTTTGGAACTAAGGACTTTCGAGTAACTAGTCGATCCCGTGGTTGCAGCTTGTTGATTAGGTATTCGGGGATACGGGTGTGTAGAAACTTATTTCATTACTTTACTTTATAAAAATTGCAAATGCATATTGTACTTCATTTATCGATCGTTTGAAGTTCTCTACAAATCGCGACATATTTAAAAGGAAAATCGGCATGCAAACATACTTTAAATAGATATTCTCCTTTTCTTGAAGTTGATAAAAAACAAACAATATAGGTATATTAGACAGAAGCAGTTCTTTACTCGTTTTATTGTAATTGGGCTATATAAGTTTTCACTTTAAAAAGTTAGTTGTTTTATTTAAACACTTGTATATTACCGAGACATTGCGAGAAGTGTTTATTTTCGGCGCCACTTTCTGGTCTATTGGTTCAAGTGTCCATTACGCTGCATTCTTCAATTAGTCAGAATAGCCTGTTATTGCACGTATCAAGCATTGATAACACTACTGGGAATAACTTGCATGCGTGTTGCATATCTATTTATTATTTATTACTAGCTGAGCAGGCAGACATCGTTCTGCTATTTTTTTTGCTGTGATTCACCCTCATCACTTAGGGTTATAAAAAATAGATGTAAGCCGATCTAAGACAAACTCAATATGTTCACAAAATTTCATTAGAATCGATCTAGCCGTTTCGGAGGAGTACGGTAACGTCGGTAACTAACATTGTGACACGGGAATTTTATTACATACCTAGTATAAAACAAAGTCGCTTCCTCTGTCTCTATGCCCATTTGCATAACTAAATCTTTATAACTACGAATGCGGTTTTTTAATAGATAAAGTGATTGAAGAGCAAGGTTTATACGTATATTTTATAACCGTGCGAAGCCGGGGCGGGCCGCTAGTATAAGATAAAACAAAGTCACATTTGTTACAAAACTAATAATTTGAGACCTGTTTCGGTGATATTCCGCTTTTTCGTTCATCTCAGCCCAGAACCGCAAGATACCTAATAAAATATTTGAAAAATTGAAATAAAAAGCAGCGTTTTTAACAACGTCACAAAACTTTCGAGCCGAAGTCGATGAGAGCCCTCATTCTATAAGATCACTATTTACAAAGCAAGCAACAAGGCCATTTTTCGCAGAGACCGCATCTCTATTTGGTGTTAAGTTGTGATTATTTGAGGAATGGGTTTCCTTGGAGTCCTCGACGGTGTAGTGTGAAGTCTCTGTTCTAGATGTACTATAACATATTACTAGTTTTCACAGTGAACTTCGTACAAAACTACCCGACCAGTGCGGCCCTACATTTTTATTGTAAAGTTTTTTTAAATAATACAATGTCATTACGGGGCACGAATTTAACAAATCAAACATCTTCAAAAT
>NJDC01008372.1:70016-83961 GCA_002245475.1 Calephelis virginiensis | reverse complement strand
ACTCTTACATCCGTTCTGGCTACAACTACTTCAAACACCATTACTTTGGTTTTCATCGCATTCAAATGCAAGCCTCATTGCTTACCACCTTCCATAATAAATGTGACCAGTGTTTGAAGCTCAGATGGTGTATAGCCAAAAAGTACAGCATCATCTGCATAAGGCAGGCATTTCAGCACTTGGTCACCCATACGCATTTCCACATTCATTGATCTTAACCTTTGAGGGCATTTGTCCAAATACAAGATATACAAGCGTGCTGACAACATAAAACCCCGCTTGACGCTAACATTAACATCAAACCAAGGCGATATGTTGCAGTTCACCCGCACACATGCCTTACAATCTAAATACATAGACAGCATAGTACGCAGCGGGGTCTATCCCATAATTTGGTAAAATGTCTTAAAGTTCCTTACGTACAACCGTATCAAACGCTTTTTCGAGATCCACAAAACCACTCTGGCTACAGCCAGATGCTTCTCTGCGATGTTGCGGAGCCAAAACACCTGAGTACCTTAGTTGTTGCTGCGCTAAACATCAATAAAATTCAGCGATTTCGACAAGGTCAAAAATGTATACAATCCTTTAGGCTATTAAATGAAATACAAAGAACCGCTATGGCTTGAAGAGTCCCAGGACAGAAGTAATCAAAATATTACAATACGGGCGAGCCGTAATTGTATGGAGACAAGGCGTGTCATCACACCTATCTGTCCTAGTTTAGGCGGTCGATAGCTTGACAAATGCAAACCATGTAATTCAGGTCACGTGTGTTAGGGAAAAATGGAATATTTTAATATCAATGGAACAATTGTTTGATGGAGACTTATGGTCGCTGCGGTTTCACTTGCAGATATAAAAGAATCTTTTTATATATTTTTTGTGTGCGTGTGTACGTCACGAAATTTCTCCTAAACGACTAGAGCGATTTTGATGAATTTTTTTGTGTGTGTTCAAAGAGATTCGAGAATGGTTAAGATTCACAATTTGGTCTAAGGAACACGTTTTTTTTGGTTATTTTTTTATTTGTCAGTAATCGTTGATTTTGGAATGTTATGTATTGAACTGCGCTACTATCGGAGCATAAAATATTATGTAATATCTGTTAATGTCAAGCCTGTACGAAGTTTGCTGGGTCATTTAGTATATATAATAAATAAAACATAAAAATGAATACCCATTTCCTGTGGTCATCGCATCACGCTTGAACGGGTGGACCAGTTTTGTTAATTATTTTTTGTTGTATTAGTCATTGTCAGTAGAAGGTTGTTGATAGGAAAAGTGCTGGGAAAATGGGAAAAACAAAGCTTTGATGAATACAAACTAGTTAGTTGCTGTACAAACGATACGAAGTTCGCCGGGTCGGCTAGTAAAAGAATAAGAATGAGTCGAGAGATCGAGAGAAAAGTTTAACGCAGTTTAATGCAATCAATGAATTTTGTGTTTATATTTACAGAATAAAATTGGTCAATTTTGTAGCATTTTGATTTTGAATAAAAAAAAATCCTCTTTTGGTTATGTAAATTAAAAAAAAATAAAAAAAATAAACGCTTGCAAATAATAAAAATTGAGTAAAATACAACCACCGTCTTACTTAAAAAAATAAACACTCGTTGAATTTTCAACCAATAATTGACTACGTTACCCACATCTTCACACATCCAATCAATAGGATTTTAATTTCAAACAGTGTTTAATCAGACAGTCGTCTAATACTTTTGTGGTAAGGAGGTAAGAATTTTAATGAAATGTCACGTGTATATAACAAACACCTTCTGATGTAGGACACTCTGACTGGCACTTTAAAATCTTACCGAGTTAAAACAAATAAAAATACAGTTTTATTGGTATAGACAGATACTTAAAGCTTGCTATTTAAAAACCTACTTTCTTTGTAAATGGATGACGTGTATAAACACCTAGCAAAAAAGACAAAGAAACATTCCTTACACATTTTACTGGTCATCAGCAAGTAGGTTTAAAATTATTCAACTTTTAAACAGGCAGTGAAAGCTCAATGAATTCGCGAAAGTTCCACTTTTATGATTCTTAACCGCTTCTGCTTCAATCATATTTTAAAGTTAAAATTGATGGTTAAGCAATCCAAGTACTTTGTTAAAATAAATATGAATACATAGTAAATATGAAATTATGTTATATTTTTCATGATTATTCAATATATTGTGAATATGAATTTATTCTGTACTACGTATAATTATTAAGTACCCTATCTTATTGTCGAACGTCTCTACTTCAATTGACATTTAATCTGTCATTAAGTCACAATTTTGAATAGAAAACGCCGAATTAATGACTCATAAATGACCCGGGGAGACCAAGACTGACATTCCATGATCAGATCAATCGGATATTATCCGAGGGTGGTGTCAAGAGTCTCCAAAACCGGCGTGTTTATATAAAAAGGGTAATGAATGTGAA
Organism: Calephelis virginiensis; assembly: GCA_002245475.1. Classification (NCBI taxonomy): domain Eukaryota; kingdom Metazoa; phylum Arthropoda; class Insecta; order Lepidoptera; family Riodinidae; genus Calephelis; species Calephelis virginiensis. The sequence goes on along the minus strand of NJDC01008372.1, from coordinate 81,519 downwards.
GGAAGCTTGATAGGTTTGTCATGATCGTGAGGTCTGGCACTCGATACTCTCTGCCTACACCGTAAGGGACTTGGCGTGAAAATATGTATGTATACATGTAAATGACTCATTTAAAGATAAGTGATGTTTCTAAGTGCAATTGTATTAAGTTAGTAACTAGCAATTTCTTATTTATTTCGCTCTGCCTCATGGAATCTTATCCATCATAACAAACATATTTTACACATATTTATACGCCATTCTAAGCATATTCACAAGCATTCACATATCTATAAACAATAATGAATCTCCAAATGTGTTGCTGTACTTTAAATTCATGAATTATACGGAGATAAACTTTAGATATTCACTTTTATAATGACAAGAAAAGAAACCTGCCTATGGAACCTATGCCTTTTTTATGGAACAACATCGCGAACTAGCAAACGCTTTTGCTAATGTTATAGATACGTTTGTGCCATATAGCCGGAGTGTTAAACCGAATTTGCAAGTAAACTTGCAGCCTCCGGTCCGGAACACGGAAGAGCAAACACTGACATTATGACAAAAGACATAAGAAATGCGATGGATGAACCCAAGTAATTTTCAGTAATATTTTCAAGTTTAGGATGCATCTCATATAAAATTTTATAATAATATGTTATTACGTAAAAGTAAATCCCAGTAGAGCTAGTCATTCATACTCTGTTCTGGTTATTTTATTTTTCAACATTAAATAGAAATAATATGACACACAGACACAAGTACTGTTCCACTGGCTGCGTGCAATTATGGTCGGAGCTCGAAACGGTCGAGGTCAAGGTTCATCTACCAACCGGCAAGTATTTAGCCCCATCTTGTTTACTCCTTACGCGAAACAATTGTAATGACAAAGACAGAATGATAAAGCGACTGAAGCTTAGACTTAATTAACTGTACGTTAATTCGAAAAACGTCCGTTAGTGATTCATTACATTAGTATGGTGAAGGATTTAGGTGGTGTTCACATTGGATGTAATTTTAATGGCTTATATTAAAGAAAACTAAGAGTAAAACGAATTAAGTATGTTCACGCCCGTCTACTTGAACTTACGAATAACTTTTTTCATACGTGTTAGTTGTCACGTTGTCACCCACTCGCGATTTACTAATGAGGTGGTACAGTCTTCATATTGCCGTATCGTCCTCATACGATTACCCTGGCTTATGGGAGCGCATTGCCCTGTCCATACTTTTTTACTGGTCTTAAGATGATATCAGAGGTTGCTAAAGATCAGTTACTTGGCAACCACTGTTATTTGTAAACAATAACAAAAAGATCTTAGCAATAAATTGTTAAGAGGCGTATTTGGAGGCGAGTACGTTATTTTGGAATGAGAAAATGTAACCGTAATACTGAAATTATGACGACATTGATTGCTGCTCCGATTTATATTACTCATTATTCTTGGAGATTTTATAAGTTTCTAGTCTTTAAAATGTCCTGTTATGTTTTAACTGTTTTAAATTTCTACATAACCTAGAATCCTTTGCTCACAGTGTTTTAGTAGCAAGTTTATCATATTCACTGTCAGCAATGCATATACGCGTTTTCGTTACTTACATCCAGTGCCTTGAAAGCGTCTGTGAGTTCATTTATTCAGCGAGCTTTGCCCACTGCCTTTAAAGCACATAATTACTTGGTTCCAATGGGAATAAATCACTGTCAAATTAGTATGAACTCATGTACGTTCGAGGCACTGGGTGTAGTTAGTTAAACGCATATGTGCGTTTGAGGCATCTAGAAAAGTGCGACATGTGGCGAAGGTCCTGAAAAAGACATTACATAAACAACCTGCATTTTTGAAATATAAACCTTCGTGTAGACACTGCGAACTTATCAATATTCTATGATAATCCGTAGAAAAACTAAAACAACATTCCTATTCTAGAAGTGGCGGAAACAAATATTATAAGTGTTTCTTGTACTTTTGTAATACAACTTTTAAAGGAATTTTATTCGTTTTAACATATTATTAACACTCCCAAGTTTTTTTTTATTATTGATGACATTATTATAGTAATATTAAATGTATTTTGACAGGGTAGATGACAGATATATTTTCACTTAACAAAAATTGCATAACAATAATGTTTTTACAGCCTCGTTTTGATGAAACATTTTTGATCACAGAAAAAATATTATTTACTAGCTGCTACCTGCGGCTTCGCCCGCGTTTTCACAGAAACCCGGTGTGCGATCGGGATTAAAAATAGCCTATATGTTAATCCAGGTCACAATCTATCTGTCTTCCAAATTTCAGACAAATCCGTTCAGCCATTCGAGCGTAAAAGAGTAACAAACATCCATACATACATACTTACAAACTTTCGCATTTATAATATTAATAGGATTGCTAAGAGTATAAATTATTCAATTCATTAATATTTTCGAACCTACGCTAGGTATAATTATTCGAAAACTCTCCAATATTTTAAGTGAACTACATTTTTTTCATAGATAATACATGCGTAAAATGACATGTAACTCCGATGATGGAAAGTGATGTTGGATCAAAGGTCAGATGGTGGATGTGATGAATTAAAAATGTTACTTGTTTGCAGGAAGGAAGGTGTAGGAAGCAAGACAGGTTTGTCAGGATCGTGAGGTCTGGCACTCGATACTCTCTGCCTACCCCGTAAGGGACTTGGCGTGAAGATATGTATGTATGTATACTTGTTTGCAAACGTGAACGAACCTTTAGTTTTATTTATATGTATATTGTAAACACCTGCACAATCAAGAGGAAGGAAGCACATCAAGGAAAATTTTCAAATTTCTGGTAATCCATAAATATGTACATATATTACAACTAGCTCACGCCCGAGATTCGACTCGCGAGATAATTAATTCACCTTTGCTTTTACTTGAACGACCTCAATAACACATAGCTAAGATTTTAAGTCACATCCCTACCATGCAAACAAGGAAACACTTTAAACAGATAACAGAAAAAATGTTAGGGTTCAGAAACATGCCATTAACTTGCGAGAAACCCATTCATTTTACTGAAATAAATATTCATACTAAATGAACCTAGCAACCTAGCTGTAGATTTTATTTAATTTTAAAGTATACATTACTTATACGTATTTTTATGTTAATACATGTGAGTCGTTAAAAAATATTTTACATAATTTAATAAACGTATGTTATAACTCTACATTTTTAAAAATTCTAAATCTCAAGGCGAAAGAGGATGTTTTTATCTTTATTACATTGACATCAGTTATAACAACAGTTATATATGAACAAAGAAATACCTTTCTTCTTATTAAGACGGAAAGCTCTATGTAGAGTTTCAAAAGAATATTTTACCTGCATTTGAAGAAGTCTGGAACCTCCACTTTTGTCCATATTGATACTTTAATATATTTTCACAAATTAAACACTAAATGGAAGACTCTAAATATTGTTTATATTTTAAAATCACAGATCAACGGTAAAAAATTACAAACGATTTATCATTTTAAATAACAATATATTCACTTGACTTATTGTGACATAAAAGTTTGACATAGACTGATTTACCGCCAATTAATCATTTGAATTTGGAACACGGTTCGAATAATTTTATCTGTTATTTGGAGGCGATGGTGTCAATAAAAAAGGACCGTTTCGATTAAACAAAACAGCGACCGCTGTCGTTAAGCGATCCAGCTGTTATCATGGCTATAGCAAATTGTCGAAAGATGGCGTGGTGGGGTATGCAGCCAGCATGTGAGTAATCGACTCTACCAACGACCGGCAAGCAACATTTATGCTCTTTGAAGCTTAAATGTACTATTGTAAGGTGTAAAATACGAAAACAACGCTTTGGAATTCCAGAACAAAATTAGTAATAGAGCCTTATAACTTTAAAAGATTCAATTTCATATAGCAAAAGTATATTTATTCTATATGGTAAGTTTAGCAGTGCGGTACAAGAGAAATATGTGATTAATTGCGCTCAAAATATTAGAACTGTTTAAAAAAAAGATAGATTCTACCAGGAAGTGACACTAGTTTATAAGGCTGATGACCTATGGAATATACGCCTTATATTATATGGTATAATCCAGAGCCAAAAGCCTGATTTTATGGTGACAAAAACAGGCAAAGCGGGTGAGTCATCATTTAACTGTTTCACCTAGTTAGATGACACAGTGTTTGTAAATTTTTCAACCGGCTGTCTGGGTTGAAGTTGGTCGATTCTTTATGGGAGTGCCGAGAAGACTACCACCATGACCTCTAATTAAATATTAGCCCATTTTATTTTGATTACTTTTTCCTGCAATCGTTTACTTCCATAATTTCACAATATAGGTATTGTGACTACAATAAAATATTGAATTTTAACCCAAAAAGAGGGATGTTATAAGATATTGTGGTCTGCGGCATCATAATTCTTATATCAATGGACCGATTAAAGCTTACGTGTTCGGAATGGTTTTTAACAAAATTACGAAAAGTTAGGGAGTTATTTTTTTTTATCACTTCTTTTCGTGTACGATCACATAGACATACCTATAGCATCATAATTATGTAACTTACCTATCAAGATGCAGAATTTTATCTATCCGTATCCTAAGTAGACACGAAACTTTTGCGTCTTCAAAGCTTCGTATCAAAAAGTACTTTATATCCATGTGCACAAATAGTAAACATTTCTTTACTAAATAATAAATATGCTGTAAATAAACTCCGACTCCTACAGTTGTTCATCCCAATACACGGTGTGCGAATAAGTTGTTTTTTTTTTAGAATAGGTAGGTACCCGAAATTATTAAGAAAATTTTTGACAGTAATTGTCATGAGATCCTATTCCTATTAATATTATAAATGCGAAAGTTTGTAAGTATGTATGTATGGATGTTTGTTACTCTTTCACGCTCGAATGGCTGAACGGATTTGTCTGAAATTTGGAAGACAGATAGATTGTGACCTGGATTAACATATAGGCTATTTTTAATCCCGATCGCACATCGGATTTCTGTGAAAACGCGGGCGAAGCCGCAGGTAGCAGCTAGTGTGAACATATGTGAATCGTTCATTTGACATTTTCTGCTGTCCATTTTCGAATATTTACTAGCGTTTCAATTGATAACTAGAATAATTCATGCTACAGGAATAAATATTGTTGCAGATACCGCACACGAGTAAGGCCACTGATGATTTATTAGGCTTGGATGTGACTCCTAGTCCCAACAGGGGCATACATTTGTTCGAGTAACATATTTGTCTGAATTTCTAGCTCTGGGGCATATTAAGTTATTCATATTATGTGTTTACTTTTGTTAAGTATCATGAATTTATTAGACTTAGATAAATTTGTATAACTTGTCAAGAGGTAGTTACTAATACGTATTAGTTCGTTTGGCAGGTTTTATCATGTGTAAGATTGCGTTTCGAAATATCTGGTACATTCTGTTTACTAATTTATATTTTAACGATGACCATTATAGTATCTTCACGCCCATATCCCCGAAGACGTAGGCAGAGGTACAACCAAGGCACCCACGACTAGCCGAAGATACTAAGTCCCACAATGTGATAGGTGGCAAGCCTATCGCCAACCGGGCACAATTCCAATCCCGACCAACATTTTTTTATTAGAAAATTGGAAAAATCCAATTTTCTTTTTGTTGGCCGACCCGGGATTCGAACCCGGGACTTCATGCAGTCAAGTCCAACACCCGGACCGCTAGACCACAGAGGCGACCATTGATTAGAGTAGATTAATAATAATAACAATAATGTGTTAAAGTAGTTTCTTCTATATCGAATCATCAATCCAAAACAGCACGAATGTAAGAGAAATGAGAAAATGAAAAAAAAAACAGTCCCACCTGAAGGCATTTATTTTAAAAAAGTTACATACAAACATTCATAATTATTATGTGAACATTTCTATCTCCATGACGTATCGATACGAACACTCGACGTTTAGTTAGTTCTACGCACACCTACGTGTCTTATGTTATGTACACTGCAATATATACCTATATATTTCGCATTTTTATGTTTTTAACAAATGGTACAATAGAAGTATATTCTAAAAAAAATTTAACAAAAAAATATTTGTTACTTAATGTTGATTCGACGGTTGAGTAAATTTGCAGAAAATACAAGCAGACATTTAGTTTGTCAAAAATTAATATGTTCTGTTCTTAGAATTTTGAATTTTTTATAAGTAAATATTATACAATAGATGGCGTTATATTCAAGAGTTTTTCAACAAAAATTTCATTAAACTAGCTATCGCTTAGCTTAGCTATGCCTGGAATTGTCATTCCTTAGTTAAGTATTCCTTGCAATTTAAAATGAACATTGTGTACAAAGAAATACTAAAATTGTTAAGTATTAGATATACATTTACATTTTTAAGAAAATATTTATTGACAGTAAATTATATTGATTTCATACATTTCGTTACTACAACAAGATAATAAGGATTTTAAATAGATATATAACCAGTGATACAAAATATTATGCATTAAAATATCATTTAATTAAAATACTTATTTCCTTATGTTGGATATAAATAGGCCGATATTTAAAAGCAGCAGTATACATCAGGTCTACATATATGTATAAAGGCCGATAGCTTTGTAAATATAGACTATTGAGATCTGATTTACTACCTACACCTTGGCTCAATAACATGTACTACTTATAAACAAACTTTCTCAAAGCACGTAAATAACCATTTAGTAAAGATAAACTAGTATAGGTAAATCGCAATGTACCTACCACAAGTGAATTAATAAATATTCTATATATTTCAATCTTTCTACATATCATTAAATACAAATATCACTGGTATTCATAAAATATTTTAAATACGTTTTATTCATTAAAATAGGTTGTGGTTTCCTGGTATCTAAGTTTTCTCAGTTTATGTCAATAAACTTGTAATAGCAATCTAAACCTTGTGACGTATATCCATGATTTAAAAAACAATGGTGCTAATAAATAAGATATTAAACTGAATATGTATTCCGTTTTAATTATCACATTAAATATATTTTTTTAATTTCAAATATTCAGCAATTTGATTATTATGAAAAAAACAGGTGTTGCCGGTTGTCCATAATATCGATTGGTATATCATACAAATGATTTACCTAAAACAAACAATTGGTACTTAATCAAACAGGGACATACTGAAATAAATGTTATTACTGAATACCAGTGATATAGATGTTTATGGAATTGCACACACATAATATATCTTTAATATAGCTGGCAGGTATTATGTTATATAATTTTGTTGATAAATTTATTTTTTATTTATCTGTGGACACAACTCCATATTTTTACTCTGGATTGGGAAAACGAACACATTTAAAATGTCGTGTAAAAATAATTTTCAATATAAAAATATTTATATAATTTCTAGACGAAACCAGCGTCAAACTATGTGTATTGTTGCTTACATTATGTCGCACATTTTAAAATAAAATCAAACAATATCATGCATACATACATACATGTTGGATCATATAAATACATTCAACGAATTTGTACAGGAACGTAAAGAACACATTCATTTACATAAATACTATATCATCGATACTTGGCGCTCTCTAAACTCCATTAAGTTCTATATTATCTAGTTATATCCATAATTACACAGTTCTACCACATTTATTGTTACATTGCAAGAATTTTAGTATACAAACAATTAATTAATATTTTATTGCAAAACCTTCAACCGAGCTATAAGGCCACATGTGCCTTTGTCCGTCCCTGTTTTTTTAAAATGCGCTAAAATTTGCGGTTTCGTGTAAAATTTTATTTTGTAAAAAGTTTTTTAATTATAAAGTGGTGAAGTTTTATTTGCCGAATAAATATTTTTAATCTAGGCACTACTCAAACTGACTTTTATCGAGGATGATGCAAACATTTCTAACTAAATTATTAAAACATGAATTTACGTTTTTCCCGTCTTTATTTAGTTTAAAAGTTATCCGAATTAATTGAAATCTGTTTTAATTCTAGTTGAGAAATTTAGTTTTAGTCCATAGCAATTATTGTTTTTTTTTGTTTTAGAATTTAAACATTGTTTTCATCCTCAGCAATACTTTTAACTTTAACACTTTTTTGCTCCAAAAAAAGGGGCAAACAAGCAAAATGTTGTATCATTATGATAGGTAACCATGGGTTATAAAAAAATCCTTGGTACTTTTTAGCGACTAGCTAGGCTATCTCCCCAGAGGAGGATTTTGCCTTGAATAAAAGAGAGTTAACGGATAATAAAATGACAAATTCTAATTATGTGTTAGGGATTGTAGGACCATACGAAGTGATAGTCAAGTTGCGGAAGTTCAAGCAAAAATTCTTGTAATGTAACTCTTCGCAGGGCCAAAGTACGCTTCTTGGTTACAGTGCCTAGGATTTACACAACACAGGTATTAGGTAATATAACGTTAGGCAGTCTTTGGGTAGGTCGGAAGATTTTGTAGCGACTAAATTATGTCGAGAATAATTGTACTAATACGACACTTAACGACAAATGCCATTTACGAATTATTTTACTTTTGGAGATACTTATTTTTTACCATTTAAAAAAAAAGAAACGAAGACAATCATGCTTAAATTGGAATTCAAATTTTTTTAGTCACTCTAGTTAACTGTGAGAAGAATTTAATAATTATTTAAACCCTACTGAAGTTAAAACCGGTTTTCGAGGAAAGTAGCAAATACAATATTTGCTTATTTTAATATATGAATAACTACTAACCATCAGAAAAATAGATACAACATTATAATTATAGTCTCATTAAAATGCTAATTGTAAAATTAAATCTATTTTATGGCATACATTAACCCAAGAAGCCAAAAGTAAAATTACTAACAAACGAGAAAATAACAATAAATATAATATCTTTATTGTACAAAAAACGTTATCACTATATATTTATAGGTATAAGCATATCAAGTATCTCCAACTAGAAGGCATATTTGAACTTTATTCTACCCGACCATATCTATGCACTAACACCAAACTTACTTCTAAAATATGAAGTATTCCAATGCTTTATTATAATATCAATAGTAATTGGTGTCATTGGGGACAAAGCGATATTACTTAACTCTATCATAACAAAAAATATTATGTTTTACACCCATTTTGTGCGATTTTATATTATTCTGGTGATTAAGAAAAATTCATGCAAATATTTGCAGAATTACCCTGCAATTGTGGCACGTAAAACTCTCGAAAAGGTTCAAAAGCGTTAAAAAAAGGATTCAGTTTCAAAATATAAATTTAAAAAGGGTGTATACTATATAATATAAATTTCATTTGGTAGATAAAACATAAGAATCTTTATATGGAATAGAATATCGTTTTTACTATGTCGGTGCTTATTTTCTATGTCTACTTTTACTGAACAATATAGGCCGATAATCTAATGTTTGGCTACACGTTTTTTACTTTTTCTATGACAAACACGGTACAACTATAGAGCATGCATCTATATCTAAAACCTTCCGTACTCATCCTTCTTGAAGAAATTATTAGATGTAGAATGTATTCGAATTAAAACTTAAGGGATCCCGAAATCACCTGTCTTTGTTAACAGTTGGGATGTCCCATTTTCATTTTTAAGCCACATTTTCATACAGTGTTACCAATTTATCCGTTCAGTAAATAGTGTTGGTACTGAGAAGATTAATGTTTTTGAATGGAGAATTACTTAGAATTGCGATAATAACAAAAAGACATGGGTTTTTGAAATTATATTTTCAGTATTCATACTTTAGTTCCGAATTTGGCTACCGAACTAATATGATGGTGACATTATACCCATTATTTGAATATCATTTGTCTTTCTTGCTCCATTCATGAAGAGTATTTGGCAAAAATGTAATTTTTTTAAATTTCTAAATAATCACTCGAACATTAGTCATAATTGTAAACGACCATTAGTCATGGTCACAAACAGTTTAAAAGTGCTTCTGCTAAATCATTATAGTGACAGTTTGTCATTTTATTGGTTGATACAAAGATGAGTACTAAAGATTTTTACTATGAGAAATCCCAGATTTTCGAAGGGTTAGAAAATTGTTTCTATTCCACCTGGAGTACAAAATTCATAAGATGCAATGTTTGTAATTATTTTAATATTAATTGGCACATAATTTCTTTCTTGTTTCGTGACCAGCACAAAATCATTTACATTACAATTACTTCACGTTTAGATCTTAATAATTGCAATCACTTTCCTTAACAATTAATAATAACATAAGAGAAAGGAGATATAATAATAATACTTTTATTGGTACATGGCAAATAAATAATGAATTTGTCTCTGAAATATTTTAGGTTTCTTAATGATTTTAATTGGTCATACCATGCAAAGACGAATTTATTGGCCATTCTCTTAAGCTTGATAAAAATATTGATAAAGCTTTGGTACTTTAAACTTCCGATAAAAAAGAAATTTTAGAAGCCTATACGGAATTTTCTCGAATTTGAGCCAGTTTCTTCAAAAGGCCTTGCGTATTTTTTACAGGTGCATAAATAAATTGTGTACCTTCTGGAATAGTACAGCAATGTTTCTTTTCTACAACATAAGTCCACAAGTCTTTTTCAAGTCTCAAGTTTCTTAACAGTAAATAAAATTATTGTTGAATACTTCAACCTTGTATTAAACCAACATTACCGTTACAAAAATGGTTGCTATTGATCGAAAATTTGTTGGAAAAAGTTACTGACGTCATTTTTGTTATGTTGTCAGTATAATATTATTTATATTTGAGATATAATAGCCATTATCAAATTTAATTCAAAGAAGCTTATCAATCTCATACACCGTGGATATTAAAAAGAAAGGGTATTTCAGTTGCAAATAGGAAAACTAGGCATTTAAATCTAGTCAGCAACCTTGCCTACGTTTAGACTGCTTAATGCGGCACTGGTTAGAAATTACTCTTTCCCAAATAAGACCGAGATTTTAACCAACTTTAAAAAAGGAGGAGGTTCTCAGTTTGACTATGTTGTTTGTATGTTTGTTATATAACAATAAACAAATCATTTTCATGTTTTTTTTTATAAAGTTAGGTCATGAATCCAAAGTGGTCCCATATTCATTTTGTGATCCGACTAGTGGTTTTTGCGTTTCTTTTGTCTATGTTGGCGACCTCATCAAAAACATAATTACTATTAAGTATTATCAAATTTTCATTGATGTGAACCACTAGTATTTTACATTTTTTAAACAAAAAAACTTATCAAATCGAGATGTGGTACGGATTTAAAGTCGGATTTTGCATTTTTGCTGCGCTTAATTATTTTATAATTAGTCCTAACTGATAGTTGATTCTTTCCTTTCAAGATTTTGTTACAGTTAATAAATTATATTCAATAATAAAATTACGAAATCTAATTGATGTTACCTTTTGCTACTAATTTTAAAAATACAATGTCACCTCTGTGGTCTAGCGGTCCGGGTGTTGGACTTGACTGCATGAGGTCCCGGGTTCGAATCCCGGGTC
>NJDC01008372.1:55358-69970 GCA_002245475.1 Calephelis virginiensis | reverse complement strand
AGGCTTGCCACCTATCACATTGTGGGACTTAGTGTCTTCGGCTAGTCGTGGGTGCCTTGGTTGTACCTCTGCCTACCTCTTCGGGGATATGGGCGTGAAGATATAAAAAAAATCGTTACTTATAAACTTAATAACTTGAAAATCTTATATGATATAGCATTACATCCATATGACCAATTTATATATTTATTTGCTAAAAAGAGATGCTTTCCACAGAACTTTCGCCTCTTAGTTTTATATAAATTCTTCATCATGAATTAAAGCAGTTTATTTCACATTGAAGATAAATATGAGAAGGTTGAAGTTTAATTTTATATAATCGTTGTTTTACGTTAAAGAAACGTATAAATAATCACTTTACTTTAAGAGAAATACAAGCAAACAACTTAGAAAAAATAAATGACTAATCACCGACAACAATAGTCGCTGAAAAAACATGAATCTGTGGCTTTTTATTGGCTGTTTTTTGGTGAATCGGGAAAGTGACAACTTCATTTAACGCTGTGGACAAAAAGTTGCCACTTTACGCCCAGAAGTTACAAAAACCGATACGAATAGGTACTTACAAGATTAATTCAATAAATTCACACAAACCATATACTTTTTATTTACAACTGCAAACAATAGAAACCTATTTCTTTTAAATAATTAAATGAAAAAGGTGAGTAAAGTTCGAATTTATTTATTCGTTTTCATGAGCCTTACGAACTTCCGTACTTAATCCGTTCATTGGTTGATTTTAAAATGTAACATTTAGGTTTTACTATCACATGGTATATCTTTAAGTTTAAAACAAGGGAGACATGACATTAGGCCAGAGGTTCCCAAACTTATTTCATGTAACGCCCACTTTGAAAATCAGTTGTTTTGTAGCGTCCCCCCCTCGTTTTTTTCTTGTCAATAACCTCAATAACATATTTGTTGCGCCTAGTTTAAAAAAAAACATTTTTTTCAAGATTTATACCGCCCCCCTCTAGGCTTCCAGCGCCCACAAGGGGGCGTTATCGCCCACTTTGGGAAAGGCTGCATTAGGCCATCATAATTTTGTCAAATGAAGTTCAACTTATATTTAATATAATTACTTGAGCATTTAGGGTTATAAATCAATTATGTAAATGTAAAAAAGTAAAAATGATTCTTCGTTCATTTTACATCATAAAATCGCCACAATCTACTCCAAAGTCCCAGTCGTCTGATGTAGTTGCTGCATCATCGTATTCAGCAAGAGCCTGTTCGTAAGCTGAAGCCTCGTAGGCTGTGACGCCGTCCAGCATGGAACAGGCTTGGGACACGTTGGTATGATGCATTATCGGCATTGCATGTAGAGCGAAGTCGTCACCTTCTTGTGACCATGTAAGACCTAGAAAGTAAAAGTCAAATTTTGAAATAACTTTGCTTTCATATGACACTAGTCAATAATCGCAGTTTTGCTCAGACTTTTTTTATTTCACAAGAAGTTTCTTTACTGCACGGGAGTTGACAGATTTCCTGGTGATAAGAAGGTCGTCTGTCAGAACCAAATAGGCTAAAGGTGTTTAACATAATAGAGGCTGTAACCTCAAAAAATAGGAAGCAATTTTCCGTCTACATCATGGTAATGGGAAGCACTGACAATATGGCAACTGAAAAAATTAAGGTAATATATCGTTCTAGGCGTTTCGTTGCAGAACTCTACCAGCTATTGTAGTGACAATTTTGATGAAATATTGTTTACTTATTATTTATTAATTAACGAAAGCAAAGGCGATCCGCTTCTCTGAATGATCAACGACTTAGGCTTCTTATATTTTAGGTAGGTATAAAGAATCGAATTGTACGTAACTAAGTAAGAAGTATGGCTGAAGCCAACCCTGGACATTACCGTCCCAGGATTAATACGTCCCTGGATTGCATTCCTCTCTACTTTTGCGGGTAAAACAGGAATGTAATTTTCAATATCTTTTATTTATATCAAAAAACCGAATACATTCGCAAGTAAAATTGCCGCTTGTTTCAAATGAAATTTGAAAATTGGCAAAACTTTTGTCAAGTATTTTAAATTTATGTCAACTTTCGAAAATTAATGCTTCGATAAAAATGATACTTACGCCCACTCCAAACACCATTCGGCAACGTGACCCAACCCCAACCCTGGCCCCAAGCAAGTTCGTGATCCAATTGCCCAGCAAGTGGGACCTGACGCTTGATGACGGCCACCAGACCCCGACCGTCAAGTGCCCCCACTGTACCGCGCGAGTGTCGGCTGTATACTTCCGATGATGTTGCAGCTTGAAGAAAACATGTTATTGTAAGTATCTGAGACTTGTACTTTATTTTTGCGAGAGTCACAAGTCACGTAAAAGCAACAATACAAAGCCATACCGTCAGTTTTGGATGCAAGTTATTACGAGCTGCTTGATTAAAAAACTCTACTTTATTTGAAGGAGTTTGGGACCAACACGGACAAAAATATTAGACTATTCCACTACCTAGGACTGTACTCGCAAAAAACCACGCAAACCTACAACCTCCAAAATAATTTACATAAGTACTAAAAGAAACGTTAAAACTTATTTAATTTTGTTGTAGTTAAGTCTTTGCATTTCTTGTCCCTTGGTTTCAAGTCCCTTGGCTCTACTATGGCTCTAAATCTTAGAAGCTACTTGACACCAACAGTGTTAGATAATCTTAAAAATGTAATAATAAGCAACCACTTTCCAAAGAAATATATGTTCAATTTCATTATTGTCATGCAACCTTCACGCACTTATACAATTTCAGACAAACACCCATAAATTGAGATTTAGGTCACATATGTTCCCAACTTTGATATTATTCTGTTCCTTATTTGTTTACAGAAGTTTCAAGGTCTAGATTTGAAGGATACTATCTAGTTGGCGGACTGTTACCCAAGGCAACCTTGAGAAAAGTTGCCGTGTCATAGAAAATTGCTAGATTGTCTTCCTTGAACATGTATCTTCAAGAACTACAGTAGATTTTTCAATGGTACTGGAAGGTAAACAATCAGACGGAATCCCGTCCTGGTAAGAAATCTACGCTGCCTAGGGACACTTTTACGGATACGGATACTTTACGGATGGTAAAGGCGCGGTGCTAACCTGAGGCTGGGATGTCAAGCCCGACCAAAAGTAAGTTTACCGGCTACCGGATCACGTCAACTGCTAGCGCTGACGTTACGGCGGCAGAAATAGCCAAGGCGGTGGTACTAATTCGAGCGAGTCGCTGCGAATCTCTACCACCTAGTCAGATATCACGGTGTTAGTGACGGTAAGCCTATGCTCGCCTTTTACGAGCTGTCTGGCAGGAACGCAGATGGTCTATACTGCAAAGGAGCCCGGACCAACACATTTGTAATAACCAGCACTTGCACCTGCTAGGAATAGCCTAACGCGATTTAGTTTTATAAAATAACGATAACTTATTAAAGCTATCTTGACGTCCCAAAATTCGCTGAGAATTTTTCTAACACATTAACAGTTTTCATCTTATTCACGTATACTTTCTCAAGGCAATTATTTTTAAAAGCTTTTATTTAACTTGCAATGTATGTAAGTATGTTAGTTCGGTCTTTGTACCTATTCAATTTTGAGGCAGGTATCTTCAACTAATTGAGCTGAAATTTTGTATACACGTTTAGTTGAGAATGCACGATAAAATACGTGATGTCATTCTAACTCCGATATGGCGGACTATCCAAGATGACGGAATAGTATTTTAAATATAACTCAACAATATGAGTATCAAATGAAAGGGCTTGTTAAGAGCAACTCGAAAAACAGTGGGACGTCATTCGAAATCCAATATGGCGGACCATACAAGATGGCGGAATAGTTATTTATAGTGCACTTCCAATATGGGAATCAAATGAAAGGACTTGTTGAGAGCTACTTGAAAAACAGTGTGAAGTCATCAAAAATACAATATGGCGTACCATACAAGATGGCGGAATATTTTTTTATAGTGCACTTCTACAATATGGGTATCAAATGAAAGGTCTCTTTGTGAGCAACGTGAAAAATAATGTGACGTCATTTTAAATCCAATATGGCGGAACAACCAAGATGGCGGAATAGTTATTTTATGCACTTCTACAAATATGAGTATCAAATGAAAGGGCTCGTTGAAAGTAACTCGAAGAATAATGTGACGTCATTCTAACTCCAATATGGCGGATCATCCAAGATAGCGTAATAGTTATTTTTAACGCACTTCTACAATATATGTATCAAATGAAAGATTTGGACGAAAAAAGTAAGAAAAAAATTTGACATCACTTTTAATCCAATATGGCGCAGTAATGAAGTTTTTTGTGCTTCCCTGTAATGAAAGGGTTCGCTGAGAAAAAATTTGTTTGAACATTTTTTAAAGCCTGTGACATCGATTGATTAACTTTAATTTGTGTGATTTGGTGGGATGGACGTAAACAGCATTGGTCTGCAACCTGTCTAAGAGAAGGACAACTCTAAAACTAAACCCGGAACTGTATTTCGTCAGTTACAACTTGGCTATGAGCTGAATTAAGTGGTGCATCCAAACACCTCGTATGTCAAGGTGAGGGCTGAGAGGCATCGGGGTGTAACATGTATAATGAACGCACTACCTCAGGACACCTGGGTAAATCCTGTTGTATATTAGCTTTTACTCTTCTAAACGGAGGTCTAGAAGCTTCGACAAGTAGGGTAAAATTATAAGAAGGTCTCCTTATTGAAATGCTGGATTGTTTGCAATTAACCGGCATAACGACTTTGCAACAATGATGCGTTGAATGAGATAAACAGACTAAGGAACCTAGCCAGCGATAACTAAAAAGTACAATTTTTTTTATTAGTATAAACTTAGCAGATTTTACAAAAGTCAATAAGTGGGTCCCCACTCACCAATTTCATGGCTGTAATTCTAACAGGCTTTGATTGGCAATGATGAATCAGTCAGGACCTGTTATTTTATAAGTATACTTTATAGGTAGATTTCTTTAGGTCGAGCCCACCTGCGGGTAGGCAGAGTGTATCAAGTGCCAATTGAATGAAGTTCGTCTGGTCGATTACTGCTATGTATACAGACTATATAATTCTACTATCACGATGTAGGATTTCTATGAACTTGTGTGACTAAGAGCTCTTACACACGAACGGCATGTCACCAACAGCATAGGTAACTGCAGTCATCGACGCGTCGGCGGCAGTTGTCGACACACGTTGGCGTCAGCCGTCGACACACATCGGCGTCAGTCGTCGACGCGCGGCGGCAATTGGGAGTTTTGCGTCAGCTTGGTTCCCAATTCCCACCTACTGACGCGTCGACGACTGACGCCGACGTATGTCGACGGCTGACGCCGACGCGTCGACGACTGCAGTTACCTATGCTGTTGGTGACATGCCGTTCGTGTGTAAGAGCTGTAAGTACCTCGCACTGACAGCCATAGCGACGAATACTGTTTGATCGCTATAACTTTTAATTAACATTTTTATTATTCATAATGTTGACTCCAAGTTTATTAATAAAATGTATGAATATGTATAATATCATGGATATTAAAGATGGCCGAGTATCTACATAATGTTGGGGCAGTGCGGGTTTATGGTCTATAAAATCCATCCTCCTTTGGACTACTTTAATCAGAATGGGCCGTAAAAGTAAGCCTGTCTTATGTTAATTGTTTTGACGAAAACTCTACGCTTCAGCGTTCTTCAAACTGTTAAATATTAGCTATTTGGTGAATTTTCATTTAATACTTAGTTTTTTGAGATTTATTCGGACGAATGTCTATTAATGTGGTTTACTAGTAAATAATTAGTACAATTAATTGGTGTTAAAATATGAAGACTTTTTTAGTAGTTTGAACACATAATTACTGGATTTACCTTTCTGCATTTGAAATCGCAAGTCCATAATAATAAGTCTATGCTATCTTGTATATATATAGAGTAACATCTAAAGCACAAGCCAAATTTTGAGAAATGATACGAAATTGACAACCCTTTCGATCTATGAAAAAACAAAATTAAAAAAAAACATTTATAATTTGTGTCCGACGCGAAATACAAGATGCGTGGTTATAACGTAAACATAGCATAAAACTCGTTCCAACTGACCGCAGTCGCATTCGCAGGTTGGTGATGTCATGACACGAAAGTGCAAATATGAGCTAGATGGTATAAACCCTGATATAATAATACCCAGTCACAACGATAATTAATCACTACATAGTATAAAAAAGTCGCTTCCTCTGTCCCTATTTCCCTTTGTATGGTTAAATCTTTAAAACGATTTTGATGCGGTTTCCTTTAACAGATAACGTGATTGAAGAGGAAAGTTTACATGTATATTTTGGACCCGTTCGAAACCGGGGCAGGCCGCTAGTAACATACAAATAGTAACATATAAAAGCATTAAAAATTAACAGTTAAAGAGATGAATGATTATAATCAATTAAAAGAAGTGAAACTGCAAAATCGTACTCTAACTATTATATTAGGTACACCGTCCTGATACGGTAATTCTTTTTTCGAAAGATAGCAATATAATTAGTAACAAATAAAATTAGTTTATTCGTTCGTTTATGCATTATTAAGTACTAGCTATTCCCGCGAATGTTGTTTTTCTAGTTTTCTCGCTGTTGAATGGGATAAAATGTACCCTATGTCCTTCTTCCGGTTCTAATCTACCTCCCCACCAATTTTCAGTTAAATCCCTACAGCCGTTCTTAAATTGCAAGTGGTGGAACTAACACCACTTTCTTTTATATATAAATATAGATAACTTGAAAACTTCAAGTAGGATCATGATCAAATTAATATGGGACGAACTAGAAATCATGACCTATCTTTCTTAAATAGGAACATCATAATAGTACCAGGCCAAGTAATCGCGAAACAAAACAATAAAAAACATAGAGTCGAATTGAGAACCTGCTCAATTTTTGGAGTTAAAAATGTATCTAATTTTATATTTATGTGTATAGAATTCAAGGTATATAGAAAGGTCGCAATCCCAAAATTTTCCCGAGGGAGTTTTGGGATGGGATAGCAACCGCACAATAATGCACAAACCGTGTCGTCCGAAACCTTCGAAGAATATCTTCATAAATATCCACAGTTGGTGTTTACCGCTGTCATGATTACCTAATCCTTTCTATATTACATTGACTTTTCGTGCTAACACATGAGAATGAAAGATTTTCTTATAGAAAAGGGTATCCAAAAAATGACCCGGGCTATAAGCTGCTACTACAACTACACAGATAAAAATCCGTTTAGTAGGTTTTGCTTGAAAGGTGAACAGAGAAACCGACAAAAAATTTAATAACCCTCGTCTTGGGTATACGTACTATGTACAATACCAGACAATTTTACTAATATCTGACAGTACGTAGCAATGTACCTAATTATTTTTTATAAAATATTTCAAGCTTTAATCCAGGCTAATTGTTAGTAGCTGTTAATGTCAAGTACGAAGTTCGTCGGGTCGGCTAGTATCAATGAAATAAGATTATGACTTTGACTATGATTTAGAAATGGGCGTTTTAATGATAACAAACATCCAATTGACTATATGAAGAATTGTCATCAAATGCTTAGATAATAAACCGTGAAAACAATTCATTACATTTTGTAATGTTGGATATTATATTTAATATTTTTCTCATTTTACAAAAACACGGCTCATAAGATACAAAATGTATCTTATTCCTACCAACAGAAAAAAAGTATGGTCCTAATTTCTGATATTTCTGGGGCAAAGTGTAGAAAAGATTAGGGATTTAAAGGATTGTATATTATTCAGAGATAATGAGTTTTGCGTCTTATTCCTTAGTATTCGCAAAGAATTATTCAAATGAAGTTGGTTTTTCGTCTTCGCTTTAATATGATATTGCTCTCTCATTAGGGATGCAAACGACACATCGATATTTTTGTATAAAACTTTATTAGAAAACTTTTGGTAGTTCAATGTCAAATCTCATGGCAGTTCTTTTCGATGTTTTTATTGAAAGAGTAATCCATTCTAACGGTAATTGTGCGTATTTGAACTTATGAATAACGAAATAACTCGTTCCAAAAGTTCGTTCTATAATATACAGTCCATTCGTACATAAATCATTATAAGATCTCACCAAATGATAGGTGCTCCTAATTTTGTATGAACTAATAGATAAAAATAATAGATATCTATAGGACATAACTACCCGCGTTAACGGGTTATAAAGGAATTAAAAATTTCGCCACGGGACTTGAATCCTCAGTAGCTCAATTCGTTAGAGCATTCGTCGGCTTGAGACGAAAGGTTACAGGTTCAAATCCTGTCTGGGGCGAAATTTTTTCTTTCTTTAAAATGTATAGAAATTTATCCCAAGCACAGGGCAAGTGCTAAAATTAAAATACGTTAATAGATAAAAAATATTTTTAAATTCTTAGACGGTTTAATGATTATTATTTTTGTCCTTTGTGAACTGGCGATCCAGGTGTTGGACTTGACTGCATGAGGTACCGGGTTCGATTCCCTAAGGACTGATTACTTAGTGTAGGTAATTATCAGTCTGTTATATATTTTTTTACTAAAACATAAATCTCAATCAAACATATTTTAGTGCAGCATTCAGCAACAAACTTTAACCAAGTATCTCCAGACGACGGAAAATGTAAAATATATCGATGATTTTAGTGTAGAGTTTAGATACATCACTATCTTCCATAAAACGTGTTGTCTGAATTTCGTTTACTTTTCATAGAGTTACAAGTATTGCGTCATACGAATAATAATACAAGTACCTAAGTATAACCTAAGTACCTAAGGGAAAAATATGAGTTATATAACATTTTTTTCTAATCTTAGATAAGTATTAGTATCTGAAACGTTACAAAATTCAAATATTTTCAAATTCAATTTTTGTAAGTTTGTAGCTTTTATTCCAAACCAACAACACCACGAACATAATTCTTATTAATATAATAAATATGAGAATATGTTTGTTTGCTGGACTATTTATACAAAGTTCATAGGTCTTTCTAGTTTTCCCTAAAGTATAAGCTTCTAATTTATAAAGTAACCTTTCACCAAGGTTGTTTCAATTCTTTTATCAGCTTTATTTATTTTTTTCCAGTTTAGATATTTTTTACGCTTCTACTCCTGACTGGGTATGTTTCAAAACGTTAATAGTTTACAGTTGATACTATCACATACGTCTAAATGTATTAATAGTTTGTATAGATATTAAAATAGTTTTAACCACATGGTGGTTGATTTTATTGGTATGACTTAATATTTGTAAATAAATAATAATTTTCAATTCATTAAAATCCCCGTCTTTTGTTAACAACCGTGGGTACCTACCCACCGTCGTGCGTTTGGCGAATGTAATTTTTTTATGCGAGAGGTTAGCATATAAACAGACGTCTCCATTGATGGTAAGAATAATCGTACTAGGGCACCATACCTACCATACCATAGATTTTATAGGTACGTCGCTGTCTTTTGGCCAGGATGTCAGTTAGACATATTGTACAAGTCTACTGGCTACACCACTCTTTATGGTGTCTGTAGTTGGTGGTTATCTCTTATGATAAAAAAAGACCTGCTTGTTCAATATCTTATAAAAGTAACAGGTTAAACGGTAGTAGTGTTACAAGTAAAACTCTACCTAGTCGGGTAGATTGTTTATAGTAATCTAAATAACGTGGCAGAATAAACTATAGTATTAATGTACAGAAGACTCACTGATTTCTAAAACGCAAGAGTTTGAATCTTTAAACGTGTAACCAAGGCTATTATCACGTTGAGTAAGTACACTCGACTTTCTTAAAACCTCACGTATATCCATCAAAATTAAAAGCGCTCAGATAGCGCTATGTTAATAGCAAAATACTTATAACGCCGTCACGTTAAAAGATTTTTAACCCCTGACAAAAGATGAAGGGTGTATAAGTTTGATATATCTGTGTGTGTCTATGGCATCTTTATTTTTTAGGGGTTAAATGCGGTTTCAATGCGTTTTTTTTTGTTTTAAAACTGATATGATAGAGATTGTTCTTAGCTGTTTATTATTACGGACAGGTTCTATCGGAGGTTATAGAAAATTTAAAATTCTGTGATTCCTAGTACTGGTTTTAACGTAGACCACCTTCGACTCTTCAAGACCGTTTAAATCTGCGTAAACTGCGGAGTGAAACACCCCTGATCAAAGCAATAGTGGAAAATAATATATTATCCAGTTGTCTAGACTTTAGAAACTCGCAGAACCGCACAGTGACGACGGTCGAATGGAAAAGATTACGGGCAAGTTACTCGTTAAACTTTAATCTTAATGGCTGCTCCGTCGTTTAGCCAAATTGAAACAACCTGCTCTTAGGAACTCAACTAAGTTATAGCGTCCATAAAATTTGTACATGGATATACCTATAACTCGACCAAAATAAAATGCTATTTAAAAGAGAAAACGTTCCTGTATTCCGTAATTACCTAACTTCATTTTTTTTCGAAATGACTACTAATTGTGTATGTCTTTTGGCTTTTGGGAGTGCAGAGTGCTCAGCCAAATTTAAATTATTGCCGAAACCCAGTCACTTTTTTTTGTTTGCCGCCTCCCAAAGTTTAATCCCTGAAAAAACTGCTTTAAAATATATTAAACTCAACAACGAAACTAGTTAAGATAGGTTTTTGAATTCTTCTTCTCTTCGAATTTTCTAAATAGCATACAGATTATATTATTTAATCATGAAAAACTGCAATGAAAAAATCTATTGAAGTTTGATGCTATCGAAGGACAAGATGATAAGATTTTTCATAATTATTGAGTTTCGTCTATGTATTGAGTAAAATTAGTCAGTTTTGGAGGCATTTTGTTCAGCTATAATGCACAAGTTTCATGTTTCATAATGCATGAATCTCTATTAATGGCTTAACTAAGGTTCTACTCAAAGCGCTGACATGATTTTCTTTGACCAATTGGACTAATTTTAAAGACCGATTTTGCTAAATACTAACGATATTACCAAAAACTAAAAAAACACGTGGCATGGGTCGGTCAGTACCTCACAAGTTCTGTGGGACATTTGACTGGGACAGCAAATATAAATCAACTTGAAACTATATAGTAAAAGTATTAAAGAGTTTTGTTTGTTATTAACTTTTGTATCAGCCTACCTTAATAACTAACCTATTTTTTATCGCTGTCTTCTTTTAAACGATAGTAATAGAATGAAACCAAACAAGTTTAGTGCTGTCAGGTTAGTTTGTACATGACATTTCTACAGAGTTGTAGTCTATTCCTGGGAAAACGTTGATTAAAAACGTCACAAGTGCACATGTTTGGGATGTGTTTAGGCTAATCGGAGATGTCAAATATTTTTATTCTCTTCTATTTTTATTTCATTGGAAAAAGATTGCTTACACGTATCTTAAGTTTATTTGGTGCTGTGCAGAATACCATTTTTGCAGCAATAACAAGAGACACCATAGATGTTATAGCACACTGATGTTCTGTGACCGGCATCTTAGTCCTAATGTATAAGTCTATCCTAACTTTTAGACAGGAGCAAATCATTATGACGGCAGGAATATGTGAGGAAATGGGAAGAGAATATGTGGAGTGTTGTGCAGAACCTTTTCCGGGTAGGGGCCTGAACAAGTTAATGGGCAGCACTCTTTTCTTGATAGTAATGACCCATTCTTCTCATGTTCATCTCTTACGATCTACCTGGTAGGAGGGATTGCAAAGATAATTACGAGGAAACCTGGTGACTGTGCTGTAATACCCTTTTAACCTACTTTAGGTTTCCTTGGTACAAGTCACAAGACCCACGTAAACCCACGAGGAACAACCTGTAAAGCCATGAAACTAAGCTCACGAACGCCCCCACGTTTTTTAAGCGTTGTCTTTAAATTATCGTTCCGAGAAAACAATTTAGAGGAAATGGAATTTTTGCAAGTTAGATTAATGAAACCGTAATGCTACTTTGCTAATGAAAAATGTTTTAAAAATACTTCACGAAAATGATAAACTTTGATATTATTTACGAAGACATTTTTATTTTATTACAATAGAAGTTATTTCTCATCTTGACCGCCTCGTTGTTCAAGTAGCTAGCGTTAACGCCTCACTACACCGATCAACCATGAGGCTCGGGTTCGATTCTCGACGGGGGCATTTGTGTGATAAACATTTAGATGGCTGGTGTTTATTTAATTTATTCTGGTATCTATTTAGGTATTTCTATTTATTAATATCGTTGGATAGCACCCATAACACAAGCATATAATTTACTTACTTTGGGGTTAGATGCAATTCGTGTAACGGAGTATATATTTATTTTATTCATTTATTTATCTTACTTTTTATATAGGTACACAATGAAATAAACAGAACAGTTCCATAGTTTCCATCATTGGCCCTTGGAGAAATTTCAACATTATGTAGTCAATAAAGAAACGAAAATTTACACACACGCTACAATTGTTCTTATGTTGGTTTACCGGTTTTGCTAATTACGAGTATAACATCAAATCAAATTCAAATTCAAATTCAAAATAGCTTTTATTACGTAGATCCATATACAGATTCTTGTAACGCGTCTATATAATTCTAAAAACTACCACCGGATCGGAACGCGGCCACTCACTGAGAAGATCCGGCGAAAGAAACTCAGCGGGCTTGTTTTTTTTTTCGATCAAAATCTTTATTTGCTATAACAGGGATTGAAAATTTGGTAGTGTTGATAAAAATAAAATTATGACCTGTAATTAAACCTGTTGAACCAAGAACTGGCATGCAAATATTATGTTTAATTTAGTTAAAATTTAAATACATAAAAAAACTATAAGTTAATCACAATTTACAAATTTAATTTCGGTGATTAAAAGCTTTCTAATATAACCATAATTATACAAATTTTATTTTGCTGTCCTATATTTATACATCTTTAGAGTCACTTTAAAAAATGGAATTTATAATTCAAGAACACATGAACAGCTACTGTAATGACGAAACCAGTATATATATAAAGAAATAAGTTAATAAATAAACAATCAGCCCGCCCTATGGCGGATGGGTAGATAAGCTTTTATGTTATTATAAGTAAGTAAGTATCTTCACGCCCATATCCCCGAAGAGGTAGGCAGAGGCACAACCAGGGCACCCACGACTAGCCGAAGACACTAAGTCCCTCAATGTGATACGTGGCAAGCCTATCGCCAACCGGGCACATTTCCAATCCCGACCAACATTTTTTTTTATTAGAAAATTGGAGAAATCCAATTTTCTTTTTGTTGGCCTACCAAGGATTCTAACCCGGGGCCTGATGCAGTCAAGTCCAACACCCGGACCGCTAGACCACAGAGGCAATTTTATATAGTTATTATATATTATAATATGTTATTATATAGTTACGTATAAACTTCTGTGGTCTAGTGGTCCGGCGTCGGCTTTGACTTGTAGAGGTCCCAGGGCAACAACAAGAAGAAAATGTATATCTTAAATTTCCATTATTATTTAAAACAGTGCAGTTGTACTGTTTTACGTATCACTTTTAATTTATTAAATTTTCTAATAAAAATAATGTTGCCTGGGATTGGATATGGGCTTTCCATCTATCACATTGTGGGACTAAGTTTTATGGGCTAGACGTGAATGCTCTGGTTGTGGCTCTGCTAATCCCTTCGGGGATATGGGTGTGAAGAAACTTTATGCATATAAATACCGTTTTTAAATCACTCTATCTATTATAAAAACTGCAATCCGTTGCGTAGTTTTAAATACACACATAGGGACAGAGAGCGAAAATTAAATTAAACGTAAATTATTCGTATGTTGGTTTGTACAGTAGGTATACGAGAAAATAATAAGTGATTTTTAACATTTAACAATCAGAGAGTTAGCTTAAGTATGCTTGCTTATCTCTTTAAGAGTTTTTTTCTAGCAAAATATTTCCTCGTGATGGTCTGGCTCCTTTGTGAAGACCATCTGACTCCCTTACTGGTATAGGCAAGCACAGGTTCAATAAAACATTATCAACTATGCATATGGCAGAATCAAAAGTGCTGTGCAGCAACGTTGTGTTAATTATCTACATTGTTATGTGCATTAGGTGTTATAT
Source organism: Calephelis virginiensis (assembly GCA_002245475.1). NCBI lineage: Eukaryota > Metazoa > Arthropoda > Insecta > Lepidoptera > Riodinidae > Calephelis > Calephelis virginiensis. Next base: position 55,886 of record NJDC01008372.1, on the reverse strand, counting down.
AACTTATCCATTAATCTCAATGGTCTAACAGTCCGGTAGTTGAACTTGGCTTAATGAGGAGCCGGGTTCAATCCCTGGTCAGGCAACAAAAAGGAATTGTGTTCTATCAGATTAAGACGAAAGTTTACTATACTCGCTAGCGTGCTAGCGTAAGAAATTGTTTGTATAAAAACTTTGAACAGCGCCTCTATTGGTATCAGATCACTAAATCTTTAGACCAAAAGCTCTATAGATTTCGATGCGTCACATAGTGGCTGGATCTCTCTCTGATCTACAAACTCACGGTAAAAGCTCTTTATTTAATACTTACGTCTCACTCTGACAGTCGGCCTCTTGAAGGCGGTTCGAAGGTAAGGCATGGACATCACCAACTCGATGTGTGGAGGTGGTGGTAACTGGAATATTAGTAAAACAAATATTGTAAAATGTATTAATAATCCTATTAATATTATGAATGCGAAAGTTTGTAAGTATGGATGTATGGATGTTTGTTACTCTTTCACGCTCGAATGGCTGAACGGATTTGTC
>NJDC01008372.1:35309-47590 GCA_002245475.1 Calephelis virginiensis | reverse complement strand
TTTGAATGAAAAAAAATGACAGGTTGCACTCCGGGAATGCCGGCAGAAGTAAAAACTGGAATGGTAACGTTACGCATTGTGTTTGTTGTATTTTGCACGAATTGGTTTAATTATTAGTATGAAAGTACTATAATTTATGTGGTAGAATACAATATTCATTTATTGCACCATCGTAGAGAAATATTACAAAACAAACATTTGCGCAAGTGCCCTGCGCCGTCTTACGAATTTTCGATCTGACGATCTGACGCGAGTTTAAAAGTTTTTACCCATTCCAAAATAAGTGCGCAACGCTGATAAAGAAGTTTTCACTTCAAAAAAATTCATACAATTCTAATATCACCACATTGTCCACTAAAACTTTTACATCCCTTCTGGCTACGTCTTTTTCTAGTTTCATTATTTGATTTTATTCGCGTAAATTTAAAATTGAAACATCTTTAATAACTTTAACCAACGTTTGTAGCTCAGAATATAAAGCCAAAAGTATAAAATCACCTGGATGCAGCTGATTTGATATTTGATTTATAAAAAATATGAGATTGTACGAGTATAATATATATATTTTGCTATTTGGTGGATTTGATGGATGTTTCGTCATTTAAAAAGTTTGGGAACCACTGCTCTGAACTTATTTGTCTTTTTATACAAATCTAATTAAGAAATATATTAACGTCAAATAAAACAATTAGTTTTTCCATCGGAAGGGCCAAAAATATATGAAGTACATATACGAGTATAATGATTATGTACAACATTTATGATCGAAAAACATAACCCTCTTATGTAGTCAGATAGAAATACAGTAAATTGGAAACAAACTACATTAAGTAGACTACAACTTTGGGAATACTTTCATCGCTTGAGACATATCTTCAGATTGGCTGTTTCATACTTACAACATGTAAAAGTTTCTATGCAAGAATGTAAAGCTTTTAAAAATTTAGTTTTAACAAACATTTTAAGAACCACGCCAAACTGTACCTTTTGAATATTTATTTTAAAGTATACCTACAGAAAATAATCTCATGTCGATGTCTAGATAATCTTGTTTATTTATTAAATACTTTAATGCTTATATAATTATCATTTAACAACATATAGGCAGAAGCAAAAATGCGGAAAACATGAACCAATTTCTTACTTCAGAAAAACAAAAGCTTTGAAAATAAAATGGAAGGCATCGTGTTAAAAAAAAACAGCTATACATAAACAAATAAACATAAATGGTATAAGTAAATTTTAAAAATAAAATAGGGAAAAAATAAAACAGGCACAAAAACCATTATCGAAAATACGTAGATGTTACTAGCTGAGACGACAAATGTTGTACTGTCCTGACAACAAACTTTGATTTTTTTTTCTTATTAACCCTCTCCTAACAGTAACTAACATAACAAAAAAAAATAGCAAAATTGGTCCATCATCGTGATCCATCCATTTCTTGCATGAAGGAAATAGGGATTCATTTCTACTATAAGATTGTAATCTTATTTATATAATTTATATATTATTTGTATATATTATATGTTTTGAAAGTTTGAAAAAAATGTTTAAATTTCTGGATGTTTGTTATTTATTATTTAATCACACCCCAACTGCTCAACCCATTGAGACAAAATTTTTGAGTCACATTTTATCAACTTACTCGGGTAGGAATCCACCGCCTTACAAATTCGTGCCTCATGATGTTCCGGTCCGGAGGGTAGGGTAGCCGGTAGACTTCACCTAGGCCCAACATACCAGCGACAGGGCGGCGACATGGTATTTCCAGGTCAAGCATGGCATATGATATCTTTTATCAGGAGGGTCTTGAGCTTGTTCACTGTCTGACATAAACATTTCAAAATACGTGGTATTTATTAGCTGGCTAAATTAACTGGCGCAAGAGGCATAACAATTCAGACTTAGGTTAAAAATGCACTATTTCTTAGAAGAAGGTAGGTGTATAGCGACATGTATAGTAGTACTATTTAAATTATGTGTTTCGGATTTATTCGTCAAGTTTCGGAAAACCAAATGTATTTTAAAGATATTATACAGAGTTGTTATTACATAATTAATCATTTCGCTTAAATTTAGATTAGGTCAGCCAATTTAAAAATAAAAGTACAAAGTGTAAAAAAAGAGTAAAAAGTGTGAAGCCGAAGCGTATAATTTAAATAGTAACTGTACTTGATTTTCTCACTGTCGGGAAACCTGTCAGTCAGATGTCTTCTTATTATAAAAAAATCTATTCATACATCCGCAAGTACCTCATATTTACTGAACTCTACAATTATGTGCAGAAAAAGTCGTTCTTGGCACCAATGGCTCTTAACGTTTCCTGCAAAGAGCTGTGGTGAGCGAAATAAGTGTTTGAAAGGAAAATACATTGTTATTTACGCGGTAACAGAGGAAATGTTACTGTGCTCCGTGAAATAAAACTTGTATTACAAAATGTGGGTACATTTGCTCACTTCTTACATATAAATGCAAAAACGTTTGTCCTTTTACGTCGCAATGGTTATAGTATATTTTTGTGTTTTATAATGAATAGACAAAAAATAAAAAAAAATATTTTCGATTCAGATGCTACCTTATATCACTACATAGTATAAAACAAAGTCGCCTCCTCTGCCCTTATGTCCCTTTGTATGCTTAAATCTTTAAAACTACGCAACGGATTTTGATGCAGTTTTTTTTAATAGATAAAATGATCGAAGAGGAAGTTTTACATGTATATTCTATACCCTTGCGAAGTCGGAGCGGGCTGCTAGTTTTAAATAATTTATAATAAGGATCATATACCAACATTTTTGTCTGCTATTTTTTCAATTAACAAATATTATCATTGGTTTAGAGATTTTCATAAAAAATCTACACGTAAACCAAACTTATAGTAATTAAATTTAACGTTGTTTTAGTAGTAGTAGCAATGGGTTCACTGTGTAATATTTTAAATACATTATCAATATTTATGGTAGAATTTCGTCCTTTGATCAGGGAAGGTTGCTAATAATTACGAATATGTACAATATCCCAATTAATTTGGTATATATGTATATGTGATGTGAAATCTAAACATAACACTAAACCATGTAAGCGATGTCTCTTGAAGAAATCTTGTATAAATACCCAATTGTTTATTTAAGATTTCTAGGATACTGGCTTAAAACCATGTACGTCCAATATTAATAACCTATCTTCAGATAAAGATAGGCTTACTAGAGTACTGTTGCTAAGATATTTTTGTTAATTATTGAAAAATAACAGCGGTTACCTGGCAACTGATCTAAAATAGCACGATCTCTTAACTTAGATAGGTTATTAATATTGGCTGGTAGTCTGCACAATGCTATTGCGTTTATTTAATTACAATTATTATGCGATACGGGTTGCTATTTGCCAGTAATCGGTCATAATTCGACTGGCAAGGCGCGTTGTAATTATTTGTATCTGATCTCAAAAAGGAAGGTTTTCAACTTGACTATATGTTTTTATGTATGTTTGTAACTCGATTACTCGGCCAATGTCAAACCGATTTTGATACTTTTTTTTAGAAATATAGGTCATGATTCCGATTGATTGATGAGGTCATTTATAACCTAACTTGCTTTTTATTATAGTGTGAGTCTTTTATCCGTTGTCCCTATCAGTATTGAAAGCAAGCGTAGGAAAAGTTTTTAGTTTGAAAATTCTAATTACAGCCAGAGCTGGCAACTTCTCAAAATTGTCAAAATCTACAATGCAAACAATCAATTATCACCTGGAAATAAATACTACCAAAGATTAATTCAAGCGCAGTAAAACTGAAAGAAACTAGATATACAAAAATTAAGTATTTCCTCGTTTTTCCTGGGGATTGATCATCAGATACAGACTTATTGATAATGGGATTACCTTGCAAATATAACAGAGAATTCGATTTACATGCAAAAAAGTATAGAAGTCATCCTCCTTGTTTTTTCTAAGATGGTTAGAAAAGAAGTAAAATGAAATAAGTAAAAAGTGCTGTGCAGCAACTTTACCAGGTAGGGACCCATCACCTTACCTATTCTGTCTGTCATGTTCCCGTTTGGAATGTAGGGTAGCCGGTAGATTTGCACAATAAGCCTTCCACCTCAGCTTTAGGATAGCGACGTGCCTGTAACATCTATGGTATCTATAGGTTATGGTTTTCTCTTAACATAAGTGGAGCCGTGTGCTTGTTCGCAGAGTATCATAAAAAAGTTGTAATAGAAAATGAACAATGTCTGACTGTCCGTTTTGCAGCGACTGGCCCGAATTGGTACCACCGCCTTAACTATTCCTGCCGCCATAATATCAGCGCTTACCGTAGACGTGTTCCGGTTCGGAGGACAAGGGAACCGGTAAACTTACTTTTGCTCGAGGCCTAACATCCCGGCTTCAGGTTTGCAACGCACCATTACCACCTTTGGTGTGTCTAGGCGGCGTCTCTTACCATCAGGAAATCCGTCTGATTGTTTGTCTGTCAATATCATAAAAAAAGAAATAATAAACTCGGAGTAAAGTACTTCAAAGTTCAACCTGGTATTAAAGTCTTTATTACAATGTATTACTGACTAATATCAACTTACGCCCAATGTTAATAATGTATCTCAATCTAATGGATTTCAAGCAATCTAGATAGTTGCGTATCCGCCGGCCTATCCTATACCTTATTCTCATATTTATCCTGTGCACAGATATATTATTGGCAAGCGATAACATAAAAATGGATCAAAATACATAAATAAATAATATCTTGGACAGCGAGTTTTGGATTAGGATTGATTATTAATATTGGCCGTTAGTCTTACTTGTACGTTAGTCCATGCTTATTAATAAGACGGTGAAAGTATATTAGGTACTACCGTATTAGGTATTAGGTATTCACCGTAACCCTAAAACGTACAGGTTATATTTTGTTACCGTACTCACATAAAAATGTTATCCGTACGAAAAGTTCTCAATTCATCCTGTTTTCGTCCTACTATACGGGCTTTATTGTTCTGTTATTTATCGGCCCGTTCCCGCCTTAAATTCCTGTTTTTCCCCGTTCCAGATAAAATATATTTTTTATAAAACTATCACACAACATCTTATTTCGATTATAACTTTTTATTTTATGATTCTTTTGTTTTTGTTTTCGTTTTATCTTCTTTTACAGATAATAGCTACGATCGTGCAATATCTTCAAGGACTGCACTACGGAATATCGAAGTTTGAAATGTCGATTTACTGTATTCATAATGTTCATCAGTCCGATGTATGTTACTTCGACAGTACAGTATGACGAAGTATTGCATAGAGAATGTTCATAAAATCGAAGTACGGAACTTCGAAATATCGCTATGTCGAAGTACTGAACTTCGAACGTTTGATTTCGATGTAGGTACACCGGGCAGAATTGTTTCGAGCCAATGGTACAATTATATGCGGTAGGTAAAAATTTACATCATAAAATAACTTAAAGTAATTTAACCTTAGCTCGAATAGAATTAAGGTTAAAAAAATACTTATACAAGAAAAAAATAAGTTTTAAGCAGATTATATATACGCTAGACCGCTTTCATAGTTCATAGTTTCCTTTCTTTTGATTTTGTTACAGAAAGGTAAATAGTAAGTATTTGGACGAACGCATTCTAGACGAGCTAGGCAGAAGTACAACCAGGGCACCGACGATTAGCAGCGAAATTACTGTGTACTTAGTCCTATAATATAATTGGTGGCTAATGGCAACCAGAAACTTATCTAATTCCGGGCATCGTTGTGTTTAAGAGAAAATTGAAAAACCGCATTCTGAATTACCCAGCCCGAGAAAATTTGCACACCTGATGGAACAGTCTTTTAAATAAAAAAAAAAATAATATATAAAAAATATTACAAGAATGAATAAAAGAGTAAAAATATCTGTTTAGAAAAAAAACACATAACGGCAAATGTTAAAAGAGAAAAAATAGTTCGCTAATTATAAGGCTCATAACAAAAAAACTGTGTTACATACCAACTCAAATTTTCGACGTACTGAAAAATTTGAATTTAACTAGAAGATTCATTTATCGTACCATGAAACGATATAATGAGGATTAAAATTTGGAATACATAAAAGAAAGTGGTCGCCCCCACTCTATAAGGTTAGAAGTGGTAAAAGCTGTGAAGGCACGAATTCGAAGAAATCCCATCCCCAAGCAGAAACTGTGGGCCTTACAGATAGATTTAAGTAAAACCACGGTGAAAAGGGTGTTGAATAAAAACTTAGGACAACGAGCTTACCGCAGATAAACAGGACATTGCTTGGATGCGCGCCTAATGGCCAGGAGACTAAAGTGATTCCGCGTTTTGTTGAAGCAGTTTGCAGGAAAAAAGCACCGTCAAAATCTTTTTTCATATGAAAATTTTTTTACTGTAGAGGAGAGCCGCAACAAAAAAAAATATAAGGTGTACGTCCACAGCAGTTACAAAGCAAGTAACCGTATTCCGCGTGTCCAGCGAGGCCATTTACCATCCTTAGTCATGATTTGGTTAGAAATCTCATATAGGGACTTAACTGAGATACACTTTTGTGAGAAAAGCGTAAAACAAAATATGCGATTGCGTATCAAAACACATTGTAAAAAATCCTTGTGGGAGCTGTTTCTCATTCCAATAAGATTCTGCACCAGCACAAAGAGCGAAAAGCATGCAAGACTGGCTGACTACACATGCAATTGAATTCACCCGCCACGACACTGGCCCTTTTCCAGTCCAGACTTGAATCCGTTGGATACCAAAATATGGCAACACTTGGAGCAGAAGGCCTGCTCAAAACCTCATCTAAATTTGGAGTCACTCAAGGCATCCCTGTTCAAAGCAGCCGCCCATATGTACATGGACCTTGTGCGTGCTGCTGTAGATGACTGGCCGGGCAGATTGAAGGCCTGTATTGAAAATCGCGGGCTAATTTTGGGTAAACGTAATTAACAAAAGAAGGCACGTTTTATTAAGTTCATTTTAATAAATAAATTATTATTATAAAACTAACAGATGATTATTATTTAACAATAAACATGTGACAGGACTTATGACCGGACTAAGTATATGCAAGATATTTTTTCTTCTCCTTCAGCCTCACAGTTTTTTTTTTGTTATGGGCCTTATAATTAGCGAACTATTACTTTACTTCTCTTTAAACATTTGCCTATTATATATATGTTTAATTCTTTTATTCATTCTTGTAATGTTTTTATATATTATTTTTTTATTTGAAAGAGCATCGGGTGTGCAAATTTTCTCGAGCTGGGTAATTCAGAATGCGTTTTTTCAATTTTCTCTTAAACACAACGCTGCCCGGGATTAGATAAGTTCCCGGTTGTCAATAGATTAGTCACCAATCATATTATAGGACTAAGTACACAGTAATTTCGGCTAATCGTCGGTGTCCTGGTTGTACCTCTGCCTAGCTCGTCTAGGATGCGTTTGTCCGAATACTAACTATTTACCTTTATGTAACAAAATCAAAAGAAAGGAAACTATGAACTATGAAGGCAGTCTAGCGTTGTATATAATTTGCTTAATTTTTTTTTGTATAAGTATTTTTTTAACCTTAGTTCTATTCGAGCTAAGGTTATATTACTTTAAGTTATTTTAAGATGTAAATTTTTGCTACCGCATATAATTGTACCATTGGCTCAAACAATTCTGCCCTGTGTACCTACATCGAAATCAAACGTTCTAAGTTCCATACTTTGATTTTATGAACATTCTCGATACAATACTTCGTCATACTGTACTGTCGAAGTAACGTACATTGGACTGGTGAACTTTATGAATACAGTACATCGACATTTCAAACTTCGATATTCCGTAGTGCAGTCCTTGAAGATATTGCACGATCGTAGCTATTATCTGTAGATCTTCTATAACATCTTCCAACATTCGAAAATCAATTGCTGTTATTCGCTCCAAAACTCGAGAAAGGATTATTCTAATTAGGTACACTTTTTGTCGTAGAACATGAATAAATAAATAAATAAATATGCCTGGACAAATTACACAAATTGAACCTAACCCCAAACTAAGCAAATTAGATGCTTGTTTTATGGTTGTTAGTCAACGATACTAATACATAGAAATACTTAAATAGATAATAATTATCAGGGCTAAAGTTTAAACTTAACTACAAAATAATAAATTATAAGCGATACGTAAAATAGTACAAGTGTTTCTTTATTTAAAAACATGAATATTTGGAAGTTATACCAAGCGCCGACGATGGAAAATGTCAAATTTACTGGCTACTGCGTCCCGCAAACAAAGATCTAAGAAATCCCTATTCCGCGCAAACCTTTCACATAAAATTTGAAATACATTTAAAATGTTTTTTCATTCTTCTTTTTAAAGTGAATTACATACATACATACATTTCTTCACGCCAAGTCCCTTACGGGGTAGGCAGAGAGTATCGAGTGCCAGACCTCACGATCCTGACAAACCTGTCTTGCTTCCGTCACATTCATAACCCTTTTCATACAAACACGCCGGTTTCGGAGACTCTTGACACCACCCTCGGATAATATCCGATTGATCTGATCGTGAAATGTCAGCCTTGGTCTCCCCAGGTACCTACATCCATCCACTTTCGCATTGTATATCTGCTTTGTCAATCTTTCATCTGTCATTCTTTCCACATGACCGAACCAGCGGAGCATGCCCTTTCGCATTTTAACACCAACACTTTCTTTCAATCCCACTCTTTCTCGGATTTCACTGTAACGAATGCGGTCAGCGAGCGTTACACCACAGATTTTCCGTAGTGCTCTCATTTCGACCGCATTTTTCCTACTTTTATGCTCTTTCTGACATACCCAACTCTCGCTTCCATGCAATAACGTTGGAATAAGCACAGAATTATGCAAAGCGAGTCTAGCTTTTTGACTCAAAACCTCGCTTTGGAATAGCTAACCCAACGCTCCATTCACACTATTCCCTGCACTCACTCTTCTCTCTACATCCACGGTGTACCTTCCAATCCTGCTAAAAGCACAACCAAGATATACAATTTCATTCACTTGTTCCAGCACTACATCATCAACCAAAACTCTTACATCCGTTCTGGCTACGTCTCTTTCAAACACCCTTATTTTGGTTTTCATCGCATTCAAATGTAAGCCCCTTTCCTTACAATCTCCTTCCATAACTGTGACCAATGTTTGCAGCTCAGTTGGTGTAGAGCCCAAAAGTACAGCATCATCTGCATAAAGTGAATTGATTGTTTTAAATATGAACTTGGTACTTATAATCTTTCCCTTTTTGTCTTTTTTCATTTCTGTGCCAAAAACTTGAACAAACGGTTTTAAATTCACTGCAGTCTAAGTCATACAAAAAAATGAGTATAACTAGGCGGCCACATTGAAAATACCCTCTTTCTAATGTAAAAATAACGGACATATAATGTAAAAATGACGGAGAGACTTTACATACAAAAGTAGAAATGTCGAACATATAACCTCTTCCTTTTTAAACTAGGTTAAAAAGTATGAATTGGTTTTTAATTTGTTCCCCACTTTACTTACTTTCTTGTATTTTTTTATACTGTTTTATTTGTATATTATACTGTTGTAAAGTTCGTTAAATATAATCGTATTTCGTATTCCGTTGCATCTTTTATTTGGAAAAAAAATCATATGCATATGAAATGGCGGCATTTAAGATAGGTAGGTTGTAGCCTGTAGGGAGACCTAGGTTTACAGTCCAAGACCAAATCGCTCGAGTATTATATACACAGGATATGATCTAACCCCTAAGTAAGCAAATTACATGCTTGTGTTGTTTAACGATATCAATACATAGAAATATTTAAATAAATATCAGTATACATTTAATAAACATTCGGACCCGCAAATACGTATAGACTCTCTAGTACGTATAGACTCTTGCTAAAGAGTATTTATATTTCTTGGTATAGACAGAATTGTTGAAAGATAACAGTGGTTGCCTGGTAACTGATCTAAAGCAGCTGTATCTCTCTAATCTTCAGTAGGTTATTGAACTTGGCCGTCAATCAGTAACACATCCGCACTCAGAGATTACAATTAACATTTATTTATTTTTTAACAATTTGGTGAGGAAAGTAAGGACTTTGTGATTGATTACAAAATAATTGATATTTGTCAATGCGTCCGTACGTCACTTTGTAAATAAAACGTCGACTTATGTCTGGTTCCTATATTCGACGGGTCCTACGTAAACTGGTACAAGCAGCAAAATGTCACTAACGTTTTTATGGCATCATTCGTACTTAAACAACCCATTCTTTAACTTCATGAAAGAATAATTAAAATTATTAACGCAGTTATTTTTCTAAAGGATTCAAGTATACCATTTCAAAATTTCAACTATGTACGTTGTATAATGTTAAAGTTACACGCATTAAAACATACAAATCGCTCTCCTGTAAAGTTGTGCAACTGCATTTGTACCAGTTTACGTAGGACCCGTCGATATTCAATAAACGAGTCATTTTGATTACGGGTAGTAGTATTTTTTACGATTAGTAAGATTGCTGACAAAGGTTGCTCATTTTTGACAGTTAACTCTGAACATTTTTTGAAATATGAGTAACGCTCCGTTACTTTTGAGTCAACTACGAATAGTTAAACTTACAGATTACGTTATTACGTTATTATAGGAGAGTGATTTAAAGATAACTGACGTCTCCGACTGCGGCCTACTCTTATATATCATATATGTATATATCAGTCTTGTCAGTTATCCTATATATGTATCCTATATATACCTCTGTAGTCTAACGGATCAGTTGTTGGACTTGACTGCATGATTGACCTAGATTCGAATCCCGGGTCGGGCAACAAAAATTAAATTGGGTTTTTCCAATTTTCTTATTAAAAAAACGTTGCTCGGTATTAGATATGTGCCCGGTTGGCGATAGGCTTGCCACCTATCACATAGTGGAACTGAGTGTCTTCGGCTAGTCGTAGGTGCCCTGGTTGTGCCTCTGCCTACCGCTGCCGGGATATGGGCGTGAAGATACTATATATATGAACAACCTTCTATATATCGTCAGCTTATTGCAAGAACTCATTAAATGCAAAAAATCACTTCCATTGGTTTGCATTCATGTATATTTGTTTATCTTAGTGTATGTTTGAATGAAAAGAGTAATGAATATGAAGTTAGGCAGGTCTGTAGAAATAGTAGCATTTAGCACTAAACTCTTTCAGTCTTTTTAATAAACAGGTAGGAGTAAAATTAAGTTGATATTATAGTTTCCTCTGAAGTTATTTTTCGCTACGATACGTAATATGTACGTACGCATGATTTATTTGTAATTCATCGTCATCATTCGAGCTTTAATTGCATGAATAATTAAGTAAATACATACCTTCATGCTTATATCCCTGAAAAGGAGGCAGAGGCACAACCAGGGCAACCATGACTACCGAATATACTAAGCCCCTCAATATGATAGGTAGCAAGCCTATCGCCAACTGGGCAGAGATGTCCAATCCCGGACAGTGTTCTTTCTAGCCTTGCTTAAGCTATTTCCGCCTCGTTAGTCGAGTTGCCATACGACTAATGCCCGGTTCCTATTCAGAAAACGAGTCTGTATCACAGTGTAACAAAGACTATAATACGAGGTTGAACCTTGGCGTACCTAACTCCGTATTTATTAATAAGACACTCTGTGTAATCCGCAAAGGTAGTGTGAAGATATGTAGGTACGTATGTATTTATAATCAGACTACCAAAAATAGACTCGTGTCCGAAAATTGCAATTATAAGTTTACCATATCAAAATGGATGTCCCTTACTTTATAAACATGAAAATCCATAACGCTTTGATGTCAGAATACTGTCCAGGGATAGTTTAAACCTATTTAAAATTGATTCACACGAACTAGAAAAGTTTTCTGCAGACCCATACTTGTAATTAAAAACCAGGACACAACAATGGCAAGCACTGATGTAACGGCAATAAGAGAAGATAAAGCAGGGCTATCTTTTAATGCAGTAATCTACTTCGTAATCTTACTGCAGTGGTGGAGATTTATTGTTATACATTTTTTTAGATTTTTTATGAGAGAATTTTTATTTGTAAGTGACTAAAAGTCACTTATTAATAAAAATTTTCTTCTCACCTATAGTCTTTTAACAACTCTTCTATCCATCACGTATTACGTCATTGGCAATGATTTTTTTAGTATTTATCCCCGTATAGTATTTTTCCACGTGTTGGTCCGGACGCCTTTGCAGAATAGACCATCTGCCTTCCTGCCAGGCAGCTCGTAAAAAGAGAG
>NJDC01008372.1:14380-26473 GCA_002245475.1 Calephelis virginiensis | reverse complement strand
AACAGTAGATCACATTTGAAGTTGCCTGTGTAACTCGTGCCTTAATAAAAATGTACTAGGGAGGAGATACCGGAGGATAACGGAATAAACGTTCCGTGTAAAGTGATTCTGTGATAGTAATTGGTCCAAGTTATGAGCGAGTTAAGTTGGTAGTAAAACTCGCATGAAAAGGATATTTTTGATAGAATATTTTAAGGTAAAATTGTTTGTAATTTTGTTTTAGCTAAGTTTATTTGTTATTGAGTTTTAACAGACTTCAAGAAAGGAGCAAGTTATAAGTTCGATTCATATATTTTTGTTGTGTCTGTTAATCGATTGTCCTGTCATTTTTGACCCGATTTCAAACAATATTTTCGCATATAAATGCGCAGAATGGCGCAGTTCCGAATTGGTCCCGTTGCCACCAAGTCTATAGTGTAGTTGGAATCCCAGAGAAATTTAGATGATGACTCAAGTTTTGTGTACAAAGATGATATATTTATTGAAATTGTAGATGGTTTTTTTTGCATTGTTATTATTGTTGCGCATAAATTGCTAATGCTATTTTTATTAAGAATCGAAAACAAACGAGAAGACGGATATTGAGGTGTATAGTTTTACATATCGCTTCTATTTTTATTTTTTGGGCGTATTTTACCATCAAGAATTAAGTAAGGTGGCAGTAGTTTCCTACCAGGGGCTAGAATATTAAGTATTTATTTAGATTTTAGTCTTAAATCACCAAATTTAAATTTAACCTCTGGTATGCCGCGGCTTTAACGCTGCAGTATAAATGGATTGCGTGGATCCGCGTTCCGGCATGCAAAGGATTAAATAGTTACTTTTTTCATTCTCAGCAGTTGGTAAAATGTTAACTTATCGATATCTTCGCAAGGGTGATACCGACCACATCGCAACCACAATGCCACAATAAGCAATACTACAAACTACATTAATTCATCTTCTAATTTAAGTCAATATACCTCTAAGAATATTGAGGTTGCATTGTAACAACCTCTTACGCTAACGCAATTACTTCCATATTTGTCAATACTACAACGCAACTGGACGAAATTGGAGCTATACTAGTCACATGCAACCATCGATTGTCCATCTTTTTTCGCCACGATGCGGATGAAACAACAATTACGATACTAAAATAAATAAATGTACTTTATGTATTAATTCATTATAAACTAAACTTATTGTTCGTTTTTCAGTTTCTCATCAACTATTTACTCGAACAGTATAACTTTGAATGAAATTCCGCTATACGGTTTTTATTTAGCGGGATTTTAAGGGGTGATAAATTAACTTTTTAAAAGTCTTCATGATTCTTCTCACTTGTTGGTAAACATGCATTTTTAAGCCACGACGGAGACAAAGGGGTATTATAAATTAGACTTCTCTGTGAGTGTGAGTGAGAAGTTACGATACCACAGATACATCTGTGGTATCGTAACTTCTAAATGAATGAACATATTTCGATCTGGATTGTTTTGTTTAAAATATTATAACTTTTAGATACATTTCATCAGAGGTTATTACAGTTTTTTAATTTTATGATTATTCTGTATAAAAACTCACAAAACTTGAGACGCTACAATCTGTATTTTGGGCCACACTCTCTTGCAAGTTATTATAACTTTAGTCGCAATAATCTCGCTGAAGTCCCGTCTCGTCGTTCGCCGATACTCCCCTCCGCTATGAATGGCCGAGGATTACTTCACTTATTGGAAATCTTACTGGATATTTCTCTGTCCATTTTTTCAAGTACATACTTGTTATTGCTGTGATACTCTTTGGTTGTAAGTATATTATCTCCATTTATACTGGATAGCAAACTAGTTGTTGCCTACAGCTTGGCCTGATTAAATCATATATTTTTTTTTCTGACATTACCTATTTTTTCCGAATCCTAAAAAGAAGGAAGTTCTCCACTCAAATTTATGTTTTTTACGCTATTCCTCGGCCAGTGGCCAGTCCAATTTTTTTTATTTTTTTTTTCTGATAAACTTACATCTAAATTACACAGTACAAGTTTCGCCAAACTGTGAAGTAGTTTGTTGGCGATTCGCTCATATACATATAATTATTAAATTTACCTACATATATATAGTATAGTGCTTTGTTTACAATTACAAATTATATTAATTACAGCCTCTATGTTTTAACTTTTCATGCTTACATATTATAACTTGAAGCTTACATATTTTCTTAAATTTTTAGGACTATGTTTATCATTTTTACTTTTAAGTAGCCCATCTTGAATTTGTTGCCCTTGAGGAGAAAGGGAGTTATAAGTAATTAATATAATTTTAGTGGTTCATTTCTAGAAAGATCATAATGATCACATCAAAGATGATGTCGTCAGCTTAGACAAAAAAAATACATTATTAAGTACAAAAACAATTATTCGGATAATGTTTAAATGAATATGGGACCATCTCGGAATAATTAGCTATTAAATTGCGAATTGGTGAATAAAATAGTTGGAGCCGGTTTTTTGCAGTTTTATTGTGCTTAAATCATCTAGCAGATATTACGTAGAACTACGTAGCAACGATGTAGTAGTGCGCTACAGCATTCCCCAACGTAAAATCTACGTTAATGCAAAGTTTGTGTGCTTTTCCAAAATACGAGTATCTCCTCGTGGAAATCTTGTTCTCCCAAGATTATTAACTTGGTACTAATTTTATTGAAATGAAATTATTGAAATGAAGTTTTAATCGACTCCAAAAAAGATGAGGTTCTCAATTCGACTGTATATTTTTTTGTTTATTTGTTATGCGATTACTCCAATAGCCAACCCATTTTGATAATTCTTTTCTAGAAAGATAGATTATGACGAGGTGATTCCATATTCATTTTATCATGATCCGACTAGTGGTTGAGCTATACCTAATAATGCATCAATTTTTTTTACGATTCCCATGGAATTTCATCTTCAGATCCAGACTCCAATTTGTTACAATAAAATAAATTAAAATAGGTTTAGAAGTGATAGAAAAATAAATGATCAAATTAAAAATAAAGAAGCTAAACATATAATCAACATCGCAATAAAATATATCGCTTCACGCGTGAACACAAAGCCCAGTTAAATTGTAAAAACCGCGAGGTTAGCAACGTTAAAGTTATTAAAAAAAAGCTTAAAAGGATGCCTTATTTTGACTTACGAATTATTTTATTTTGTTAGTTATTGTCAGGAGAAAGTTCACAGGAAAAATTAATATTTACAGTTAGGAAAGGACAACGTCTGTCGGCTCAGCTATTTTTTAATTATTTTTTAAGATATTGGAGACGGATTTCCTAATAATAAAAAAAATCACGCCGCTCTATACAACCACCTTTGGTGGCTCTACCAAAGGTGGTAATGATGCGTTGCCAACCTGAGGCCGGGTTTTGGCGGCAGGAATAGATAAGGCGGTGGTACCGATCCGGTCGAATCGCTGCGAAATTCTACCATCTAGTCAGATGTCACGGTGTTAGTAACGGTAAGCCTGTGCTCGCCTTTTACAAGCTGTCTAGCAGGAAGTCAAATGGTCTATTCAGAATAGGAGCCCGGAATAAAAGGGGCAAAATAAACAAACCGATAATTGTATAGAAAACTTTAATTGCAAATCGTGGAAGATAAAAATAAAAAAAGTGTTTTTTTTAGAAGTTTCGCAAAAAATCTAACCAGGGTTTCATCGTTTTGAGCGGTCTTTTAGGGTAGCCGGTGGACTTGCACACGTGACCTGTGCTCCAGTAAGTATGGCGTTTATCCCTATGTTGGTCCGGGTACTCTGTGTAAAATAGAACATCTGCTGTCCTACTTGGCAGCTAGTAAGAGGCAAGCAAAGCTGAAACTGGTTACTACTTATTAGCCACGGGTGGTAGACCGCTGTGCAACAACTTGAATGGCCTCCACCGCCTTCTTTCTTTTTATTTCTTTAGGTTTTGGCCTTCACGTTAGTATTTTGCCATTAGTCAAGCAGAAATTTGCATCAAATTTTAAATCAATTTTTATCAATCAGTCATAAGTCGTTAGTAAGTCATGTCAGGCTCTTGGGTAAAGCGGTGGCCTCATTACTCATGCTCATGTAATGAGATTTGGCGGCAACGACGAAATACAGGATACGCTTATTTCTTCATGATTATTTCATTTGTGCACTTTCACTGAACAAAATTGTACAAAATGCCACCAAAATTGACTAATTTCACTCAATATCAACACGAAAATCAATAATTATGAAAAAACCTTCGACCATCTTTTCTTTCGATGGCGCCAAAACTCGCCCCACCGCCTTACCTATTCCTGCCGCCATAATACAATGTCATGTTCCGGTTCGGAGGGAAGGGTAGCCGGTATACTTGCACAAATGGCCTAATATCCTGGCCACAGAACAGCGACGCACCTACAACATCTATGTTGTCTCTAGGTTGCGGTTATTTCTTACCATCAAGGGAGCCGTGTGCTTGTTCGCTGTGTTTTGTCATAAAAAAAATTGGTCCCACTATCAGAAGAGTCGTCTTCTTGGTTGCTATCCTATTACGTAGAATTTTTTTTTAAACAGAGTTGGACAAAATGTAATCAGATTAATGATTAAGGATTGCGATTACATATTGTAATCTTCAATCATGATTACAGATTACGGAAATTAATCAAGAAAGTAATCGTATCGGTTATTAATGATTATTAGTTTGTAATCGTAATTTATATTACTTTTTTTATTACTCTTATGATAAAACCATATCAACCAGATTTAGAAAATCGAAAAATAAAATTAATATTAATTATATTATTACATAATCATACTTATTTTTTAATCAGTCTCATGAATGATATTTTTAATAAGTATTAAATTAGATTAAGTAATCAAAATTATTTGTTTGTGTGCTATTTGGAGCTTAAATTACACTTTGAAAGTACCCTATTTTCAAACATCTCTTCCGAAAGTCTGTGGGGTTTTGGTAACTTGGTCATAGTTGCATGTTCTCATATGCAACCATGACCAAGTTAAAGCAACGCACGCACCTTATCACTCATTCGAAATGCAATAAATTGAATACGCGAAACATCTTTTTTTGAAATTGATTAAGGATTTAAGTAATGAAAGAGTATAAAACAATGAATGCCATCGACAATCGGTCTTATACCGGTCATCGAAAATTATCATTAAAAGTTTAATTAATTCTTTGCATATAATCAGATTACTGATTATTATAATCGAAACTAACTATTACAAAATATGTTATCATGATTAAAAGTAATCCACATTAAAAACAATTATGATTAATGTAATCATGATTACTTTAATCAGATTATGAATCTGATTACCAAAGTAGCTGATTACGCCCAACTCTGGTCTGAAATATCTTGAATTTACAAACACAGGTCTTTAACGGTTTGTGTGTTTAGGTATAGAATATTAGGCGATAAATAACCCTCGTTATTTTCTTTAATAACAACCGTAGCTTAGACTTAATTAAGGCTACAAAATTCTTATTACCAGAATATACGAGTATTATAGGAATATTTTGTTGGCGTCGGGATGTGAGAACCCTATTGCTCGCTGTTGGTAATCTAGTTATTTAAGTTACTGAACAATTCTTCACACCCATATCCCCGAAGAGGTAGGCAGAAGCACAATAATTCCAGTGGTACAGTCATGGATGGATGTAGATAACTGGGGAAACCTAAGATGGCATTTCTCGATCAAATCGCTCGGGTTTTGTCAAGAGTCTTCGAAACCGGCGTGTTTGTAGAAAAGTTAATGTGGAGGGAGCTAGGCAATTCTGGAAGGATCGTGACACTTGGGGCTCGATACTCTCTGCCTACCATGCTAGAGACTTGGCATTAAACAGCGTTTTGTGTTCACCCCCAGTTCAAGTGCACAAATTACTGGAAAATTCAGATCTAGCTTTTATTTCGTAATTCCTTTTGCTGTTTAGTCTGATTCCATTTACGCCCTCTGCACAAGTTCTCAATAAAAACGAGTTATATCGTTGGGAGCTGCTAGTAATTCAATATAATATTTTTTATTTCATAATGAACTACCCAATTCCACAAAATCTATATCACTTCACATTAAGAGCTACTAACAGTTTGTCTGGATTAAAGCATTATTTTTCACATTTTCCTACTTTATTTTCCCGGTTTATGACAAGCATAAGGACCTTATCCTTTAATAACTAACACGAAAAAAACGAATTAGCAAAATAATTGGTTAATACGTTTATGAGTTATATGACCACGCGAATTCATTTTTGTATTTAAGATATATATAAAAGCATTACTTTTGTCTGTTTTTTCTAAAATTTTCCTAATGTTTTCCTTCGGCTGACATTTGACAATCTCTAACACAAAAAAAATAATTAGAAAAATTTGACCATCTATTCAGGCGTGATTCTATGAATACCCAAAATAGGGATTTTAATTGCATGACATTGGAAGGCTAACAAGTAGACGGATTTCTTGATAGTAAAAATTCACGCCATCTAGAGACACTAAAGATGGTAATGGTGCGTTGCCAACGTGAAGGGAAAATGTTAGGCCTCGCGCAAAAGTAAGTTAGATCCTTACCCTCCGAACCGGAACACGTCAACGGCAAGCGCTGACGTTATGGCGGCAGGAAAAGGTAAGGCGGTGGTACTAATCCGGGCGAGTCGCTGCGCAAATCTACCACCTAGTCAGATGTCACGGTGCTAGTGAAGGTAATCCTATGCTCGCCTTTTATGAGCTAAATTCCTTACAGATATATAGACTAACCGTTAACGGCGACTTCGATAGCGTAACACATATAAAATCTTCAAAACTTTCATATCCATCACAGTCCTTTGGGTGCTGATTTTTGAAAAAGTAACTTATGTTAAAAGGACTCTAAACATATAGCTAATATCATTTCAAAATTTTAACAAAATCTGACTTGCGATATCTGTGAATGCGTAAAAGAAAGAAAGTCAAAAAATAAGAAAAAAAACATGGAATTTATAATATTACTATAGAAGTTTGGATGTACAATTGAATAGGGTATAATTTCCACTCCATATACGAGTAAGAATATTTTCGTTCCACGTGTCTCATGTTACAGTGATACGTGTCACGTGAACGTATCCTTCATCATCATATTGTACCTTAGTAGGTCAAAGTTCAAACTATCACAGGAGCACGTGAGCGTGGAGTTGTCTCAGGAGAATTGAACCTCTTGGATAGGGATCCAAACAATAATTGAAAAGGATATATTTGTAACTTTCTCAGACTTTATAGGAACGAAACATATGTTATTATCTCGCCTCTGTGGTCTAACGGTCTAGGTGTTGGACTAATTGCACGAGATTCCGGGTTCGATTCCAGGGTCGGGCAACAAAAAGAAATGTTGGCTTTTCTAATTTTCTAATAGAAACACAACAAGGGCACCCACAACTAGCTGAAGACACTAGGTCCCACAATGTGATAAATAGCAAACCTGTCGCCAACCGGGCACATGTACAATCCTGGATAAGGTAGTTTTTATTAGAATATTTGAGATACACATTTTATTTTTGTTGTTCGATCGGGGGATTGAACTAGAGACCTCATGAAGTAAGTCTTACGCTGGATCGCTAGACCACAGTGGCGACATGTAATCAACAAATGTTTTACACCGTGTACTCGTAGTTTCACTAGGTAGACAATGAGGCAACGTTGACAAATTTGCGTAAACATAGGTTTGACAATGTTGTCACTGTGATTGTGGCTTAGCTATATAAGGAAGTAGTTGTTGTCAAAATTGTCGTAGTTTTGGAACGTTGTGTAATAGCGCACTTTAACGAGGAAGGCATACGCAGCTTGGCGACGTAGTCAAAATAGGCAATATTGTCAATGTAGTCATACTTTGACAGTGTAGGTAATGTAAGCATGATTTGCAAAATGATCGTAGCTTCGGTACGTAGACGATGTCATAGTCGATTAAAGATAAAATAGTATTTTATTACCTTATCAGCAAATCTTTTTCCCGAGTTGGTCCTGGCTTGCCTTGCAGAATAGGCCATCTGCTTTCCTTCCAGTCAGCTCGTAAAAGGCGAGCTTAGACTTGCCGTCACTAACACCGTGACACCTGACTAGGTAGTAGAGAGTTTCGCAGAGACTCTGGCCCAGATTGGTACCACCGCTTTGCCTATTTCTGCCGCCGGTTCGGAGGATAAGGTAGCCGGTAAACATACTTTTGCTCGAGGACTAACATCCCGGCCTCAGGTTGGCAACGCCCCATTATCCCCTTTGGTGTCTCTAGGAGGCGATGAAATCTGACTGCTTGTTTGCCTTCCAATATCGTAAAAAAGCTACTGGCATCGCCTTAAAAATTACTTCTAGGTACGCCTTATACATTCGGAATAAAAATTGCAACGCAGGTTCTAAGGCAACAAGTCCAAATCGATCTATGAACCTGCCAAATTTGCATTTTCCGTACGGAATTAATGTAGATTTGCAATGGACGAAATTTCGATACGGAATTCCGAACGTTTGTGGCGGGCTTTATTTTTACATCCAATCCACATGAACCTTGGGCAGGTCACTAGTCGACGTATAGAGTAGAATGTGTATAGTGATTTGTGAGTCTGAAAACAAAGGGTTCATCCTCAAGGGAGGGTTTCGTTTCATACACCCCACGTTTTAACAATGATTCCTCGACCTGTCTCACTTCACATGCCACTGGCAATGCCTTTTTATGGATTTGTCGACTTTGTCATAGTAAATACATGGAGTAGGTGGTTAAAACTGATTTTTGTAACAGTGGTGATTTTCTTATGCTTCTAGTTTGAAAACGGAAAAAGAGGGGTGTTATGAGTTTGAACTGTTTGTGTGCTTGTCTGTTTGTGGCAATATAACTTAACGAATGAACCGACTTCGATTACAAGCTGACATGATTGAACGGAAAAAGAGGGGTGTTATGAGTTTGACCTATCTGTGTGCTTGTCTGTTTGTGCAAAAAACTTAAGAACGAATGAACCGATTTCGATTGATAATACATTAAGGTTATATACTGTCGGGGATTATTAAAATATACAATGTTAGGATTATTTTTAAATACTTTTCATAAGCCTCTAAAGCTTTCGCAGATTTTAAATACGTAATATAATAAGATAAATTAATTTAAGTAATCGAACTCTATAATTAGTAATATAATATTGCAGGTTTATTTTTATATTTAACGGCTTTGATTCTTTAGCAACGGGTAACATTTTGAAATTTTTCAGATGCGGTTAATATTATTTTTAAAAAGGAAAGACTTTTTTTAGTGAAACAGTAAATATACAATATTAAAGGCACTTGCCCTCTGTATGGTTTTGCCATTGGATGCCATATATTATATAAATAAGTGAATAAAAAAGTGTGTACCCCTTTGAAGCAAATCGCACCCACGCAGGAGTTTGAGATTTAAGATGATTTAAATAAATAATGAGGAACGAAGACAGCTTATATTCACTAATAATATGTATTAATAATTTAAACGGAACTAACTAGCAAAAAAACTTCTGTTTCACTAGTTCATCATGTTTGTAAAAGATATACATTATTATATAGTATGACAAAAAAAACGAATCTTAAGCAAATTTAAATAGATTAATCTGAAAATCATACACTACAAAACAAAAAAAAAATATCTACATCCCCGTATTCCCGAAAAGGTAAAAGCAGAGCACCCACGATTAGCTAAATCTTCTTCTTAGTCCCATAATGTGATAGATAACAAACCTGTCGCTATACGGTCACTTATCCAATTTAAGGCAATATTGTTTTTATTAGAAAACTAGCTGTCCCGGCGAACTTTGTTTCACCCGTTCTGTTTGTATGGAAAACCTAAAATCTTTTCCTGGTTTCCTCGACTTCCACAAATAGGTAATTCAAAACCAAAATTAGCCATCGCTCTAGCTGTTCCTGAGTTTTAGCGAGACTAACAAACAGCAATTCACTTTTATATTTAAGTGAAGATAAGGATAGTAAATTTAGAGTTAGCTGATAAGGGAATTAAACCCGAAACTTCATGTAGTCTACGCCAACAACAGATCACTAGACCACAGAGACAATAAACAAAAATAGAATAATCAAAATGGGTTCACCTAATAAAAAGGGTTTAACTAATAACTAACACTTAAAAAACATATATTCGAGTTAAGAACATGCTGCTTCTTTTTGGAAGTCGGTTGAAATTATTAACGATCAAAATTCTTACGCTGGACGTAGTAGTAGTAGTCTACTGGTACGTATAGTGGTATTAAAAAAATGTATTTTTTCGTATTAGGCTGTAAATGTTTATTAAATTTATAGACATATCTGATCTCTGTAATATAAACGAAAAATCTATGTATCTAGACCGAAATATAAAAATAACCCTGTGCAAGTTACGCAAATTCAGTTTAAACTCTAACATCAAAATAGGCAAATTATATGTTTGTGTCATAGGTGTTAGTCAACGATTTTAATACACAGAAATACTTAATTAGACACCTATATATGTATAATGACTGCCATATTCCGAGATCAAGGGTAGGATAGTTGGTAAACTCGCATAATAAGCTTAAAAAATTGATAACAATATGAAAAATGTTAACAACGTGCGACGGCTTAAAAGAATATCGCATCAAAAAATTAATAAGTTTAATACCAGCTATCGCAATAATAGCAGAAATTATATTATGAAGGGGATCACAACCAAAGGTTTTCTTTGATCCTCGCAAGTCGCAATTTAGTATATTTCGATTTCATTATAATTAGCGTAATTGGATGTACGCTTGAGAAATCGAGGAAACGGTGCCAAGATCAAGGCTTCGTTGACGATGCAATATAAAATAACGAGACAACTGACTTTTTTAATGACTAATGTGTTGCCAACCTCGCGGTTTTTACAACATCACCGGGCTTTCAAGAAAACTGACGATAATCAATTATTGTTATACGGTGGTCTGTTCGAGGTTTACCTAGGTAAAGGTTTATACATTAGTTTAATTAAAACTTTTAATGGGCTATCATATGCTAGTTATGAGAGCAACATTTATAAATTCGACAAACATTTGGTTACATTTGTTTGATGATAAATTGACATTCACATCTGTCTCAGACGTGTTAGTTACACTATTTATAACTCAAGAACGTCTGAACCGATTTGACTGAAAATTAATGAGAAAGTAGCTAAGAACCAGGAGATGGACATAAAATAATTCTTATCTCGTTCGGCGGTGAGGAAACTAGGAAAACATTTTTTTTTCCATACAAACTGAACGAGTCGAACGAATTTCGACGGAACAACTAGTCTATATAAAATAAAAACGAAAGTTAAGAGTCAAATACACTATTTGTAACTCAAGAAAATCTGAACCTTTGACTTGACGGGAAGGTACCATAGCACCAGAAAATGGACGTAGGATAGTTTTGACCCCATTTAACTGCGAAGCAACTAGGAAAAACAGCATTTAAATTTTTCTCCTACAAACTAAACGGTAGAACAAAATTCGCAGAAACAGTTAGTTATGTATAATATGTCAACGTTTTGCTCCTGTTTCATGAGCCACGGCCAGCATCGTCCATTTCCCCGGGAGATTTATTAATTTAAAATTATTTTTAAACCCATTTAAAATTATACAGTGGGCTAATTAAAAACACCCTCTGGAGGCAATCAGTGGAATTACGTCCAACAATTAAGTGACTTAAAAAAACGTAATTTTAGTGAACATTTTTGTTTATATAGTCTAATGTCCTAACAAAAGTTACGCGCCTTTTGATCTTGCGTGTAACTTTTGTTAGCAAAAGTGTAGTTACACACCAGATCAACGGGCGCGTAAGTTTTATTAGTAGGGTAATGTCGTACCTCGTGTAAGACTACAGCTGCGAACATGAATACGGTGCCTTCATGATGAAAATTACGTTTATACCACTGGTAGTAGAGTAATGTACAGCCATTTGTCCAGGTAGGAGTCCATCACCTAACTTATTCTTGCGCTATATTTTTTTTTATTTATTTACATTAAAGATAAGCAAATGATCATAAATAAAGGTGCAACATAAACTCGTAAGAGCTTTTCTGTGCACCAGTCAGTCAAGAGATTCTAACAGGTTTAACGAAAATTCGTATTCGCCTCTGTGGTCTAGCGGTT
>NJDC01008368.1:168355-182721 GCA_002245475.1 Calephelis virginiensis | reverse complement strand
AAGACAAGCCCGCTGAGTTTCTTTCGCCGGATCTTCTCAGTGTGAGGCCGCGATTATATCCGGTGGTAGTTTATAAAAATGTCGACGCGCACAAATGGCACTTGTTTGCTTCAAGTGAATAAAGATTATTCTGATTCTGATTCTTACGATTTGCCAAGCAGAAAGGCAGTTGGTCTACTCCTCTATTCTATACAAAGGACCGGACCCAATTCTACATGGGCACAAGTTTTAGGTATTTATTACGTTACGTTATTTAACGGTAATACATTACCTCTCAATACCCGCGACTACCATCCGTTAATATCGTTCACGATTTTACCAACTCATCGTCGTAATTTCCGGGGAGATGAAGCACAACGGATTGTCTTATGACATGTCTAATGTCTTCCAACACTTAGCTTATTGAGAAAAGAGGGAAGATGTAATGATTTTGTGACTTAAGGACTTATCAATCCACTTATGTGGAATAATTAGGTTATACAGGGTGCTCTATGTGTGTTTGTGAAGCCATAGATACAATAATGATAAATATTACGTAATGACTGTCGATAGTTTCAAAGTTGTTTTTTTTATTATCCTAAAGTTAACTCGTTGAATTAAAGAAAAAGATCTGTTTCATAAATGTAGATGTTTAACTGAGATAATACAATAATTTTATTAACAGGTATGATTGTTTGCCTATATTACAAAATATACTATTACGTTGACTACACTGATAAAAACTATTATGAAAGGTTAGTATCTGTCCTTCCTTCTAAATAGGAACGATACAATTCGAAGCTCTCAGATAATTAAACTAAAGTTAAACATTTTCGACAACCTCTCGATAAAATCTAAATGTAATGTAGCTAAAAGCATCTCGATCATCACCTTTTAAACAAAAAAAAAACGCATGGCAATCGGGTCATCCGTTCAATAGTTATGATGTCACAGCAACTCACACAGACGTCATAACTATTACAAAAAAAGAGGATGTTGTGGCGTTGGGGGCTAAAAATTAGCAGGAATAAGAATATTAGGACACTACTAGGGATAGTAGTCGTGTTACTTCGTCTAGTCAATTTTTCTAGTTAATCCAATAATTATTAATCAAAAGGTATATATCAATCTCAAGTTAAAACTAGATTTAGTATAACATAGCCTCTGTGGCTCTAGCGGTCCGGCGTCAGACTTGACTTCTTGAGATCTAATGTTCGATTCGCGGGTCGTACAATAAAAAAATACAAAATTTAAAAATTAATTTCTCTAACAAAAAGAAAGTTGCCGGAGGTTGGGTTGGCTTGCCACCTATCAAATTGATATCTTCGGGAGTAGTGGTTGCTCTGGTTGTACCTCTTCCTATTTTTCGGGGATATGGGCGTGAAGATCCTTTTGTTTCTTTTCATTTAGTATAATATCTACCTTCCTATCATTTAAATATATTATTATGGTGGATGAAGCATTACACGTCTTCAATTTCTCTCAGGAGATCCATATGTTTTCCTATATGTAATTAAAAAGGTAGAGGCAACATATCAGTCATAGTCACGCTGTTATAGTCATAGTCATTGTGAAGATTGTGAGGGGAGTTTCCTAGCGTGCTATTGACGTCTAGTGCACTAGGTGCTTTCGCAACGGTGACCATGAGTTTGATTTTTTTATGTTAACCTTGAGCAGGTACTTATGTACTCCTATATGTCTTTTCATTATAGTAGATATATACCTTCATACTAATGTAAAAGAGAAGTGTTTGTCTGTCTTTTTTTTACAACGCAATAAAGAGATTTTATGGTTTAATTTTTAGCCATTTAAAAAAAGAGCAAGTTCTATGTTTAAATTCAGTTTTTTTAATGTATGCTTATGTATTTTTTAACCAATTTTAAAAACATTTTCTTTATTTAAAAGAGAGAATGTCCCCAGAGGTGGTACCACTCTCAACAAATACGGATCTGATAATGGAATCTCAGGGAAATCGAAGTAAATGATATACATTTTTTTTCTCTGTGTTGGTCCGGGCTTCGATGCAGAATAGACTATCACTAACACCGTGATATCTGACTAGGTGGTAGAGTTTCACAGCGACTTGCCCAGATTGATACCACTGCCTTACCTATTTCCACCGTCACAACGTCTTGCAGTTGGCTTGTTCCGTTTCAGAGAATAAGGTAGCCGGTAATCTTACTTTTGCTCGATTATGCCGATGGATTAAAAAGGACACGCCTGTTTCGAAGACTCTTGATTCCACCCTTGGGTAATACCCAAGCGATTCCGTCGTGGAAAATTAGCCTAGGTCTCCTCGGTACCTACAACAATTCACATTCGGTTTGTGTATTATTGTAAATATTTTATCTGCTAAAAATGAATCACTTTGTCTATATTAAAGGATTTGCAGTCTATAAATATGTAAACAAAACGCTTGATATTTCGGTGTATCCGGACCAACACATAAAGTGCGGTCACAGGATACATTAGCGCCGGTTATCCGTATCGAGTGGTCGGATTGAAACCGGGTGGCTAACGCAATTATCGTGTAGTGATGGGCCTTATACTTTAAAACAAGTTTAAAAATTGAGTTACTTAGTTGTTTTAAAAGTATTTAAGTAAATATCTTCACGCCGTATACTTAAAAAGGAATGGTGATATCCAATCGGGATAGATTACCTTAAGATATTTAGTGATACAATTACTTAAAACAGAAATGTTGTTCCACAGGTTTTTTTTTAATTTTTTAGCAAATATCTTTGGTCTATGTTGCGAAATAAAAACCTTATCTAAGTAACCAAAGGGCATTACAGAATAAGTACTTAAGAACAAAAACGATGAATAAAATCGTTGAAAAAGGATATTAAAAAACGTATATCCTAAAAGTTTGTATAGGAATATATTGGACATTTAAAGACATATAAAGGAATTTTTTTTTATGATATTGGAAGGCAAACAAGCAGACGGATTTCCTGATGTTAATAAATTCACGCCGCCTAGAGACACCAAAGGTGGTAATGGTGCGTTGCCAACTTGAGGCTGGGATGTTAGGCCTCGAGGAAAAGTAAGTTTACCGGCTACCTTACTCTCCGAACCAGAACACGTCATGACGATATGGCGGCAGGAATAGGTAAGGCGGTGGTACCAATCCGGACGAGTCGTATATTCGTATTATGATTCTGTAATGATAATACATTACAGAATCATAATAAATATTCTTTTTACATGTATAATTAGATGAAATGTAAAATAAAACAATCATACAAGACCACTTTTCTGGAGTCTATTTTTAAAGTTCGAAATCTTTTTTACGCTCTGGTCACAGCACGACACCATAGCTGTTTTTGTTTTTTGCGGCCGCTATGAGCTAGTACAACTTTTCATTAATTTTATGTCATTTGTTACTTACTTTTGCTCGAGGCCTAACATCCCGGCCTCAGGTTGGCAACGCACCAGTACCACCTTTGGTGTCTCTAGGCGGCGTGAATTTCTTACCATCAGTAAATCCGTTTGCTTGTTTGCCTTCCAATATCATAAATACCTTTTATTCTGTCATTTACAACTTTCAAAGCTTTCAGTAAAGTAGTATCAGCTCCCTACACATACACACAAACATCTCCTGAAGAAACCAATTGCATATCCGCATACAACATAAAACATGTTAAAATAAAAAAAAATATAAACAAAGAAAAAAATTAAATTTAATATTTAAAATATTTGTTTTACCAAACAACTTTTAAGTCAGTTTTTCCTTGAAGAAATATAGTTTGATAGTATTTTAATTTTTCATCCTGGTTTAAATTGGTAATTATTTTTGTACAAGTTTTTTTGAACCATTTCCAAACATATTATGGGATAACTTAACATAATCGCTTCAAATTATTTTTGGTAAGAAATTCTTACAATAACTTTTCTGCAAAGCTGCTTTTACAACATTTTATTTTAAAATGTCAATTTATAAAAATGTCTGATTTTAAAATGTTGATTTAAAAATGTCTGAATTTAAAATATTGATTTTAAAATAAAATATCGTAAGCATGCAGCACTATTCCTAAGATTTACAAGGTGGGTGTACAATGGTACCGCTTCAACCTTTACTAGCAACTAGATATCGATCAATTCCACAACACTACTGGTACTTTGCGGGAGGAACTCAAATGCACGGTAATTTCAACCTATAAAATGAGCTAAAAAGAAAGTAGGTCAAGTATCAAGAGCTCATAACATTGTACAATTTCAACTATCAAAAACGTATTAATCTATACGCCATTTGGTGTAATAAGAGGTTTATCGTGTGTTGTATATTACATATCGTTAATAAACGCATGTGAACACGCAGCCGACAACTAGTAGTAAATGAATAAATATCCTTGAAAAGAAACACTAATTACACCCAATGTAAGCAAATTACCAGCTTGTGTTCCTATATAACATTAAGTAGAAATACTTAAATAAATACCAAAGTAAATTTAATATATACCGACCCAAAAATGAAGGCATTTAGATGTATATCACACAAATGCCTGCCTCCGTCGGGAATCGAACCCCAACCTGGCCGTTAGGCGTATATGCTAGCCCCTCGACCTACAATGTGTTTAAATACAAGTCAACTGTCTATTTTCCAGGTGATTTAAAATACGTAATTTAGTCTATTTTTATTTGAAAGGTGGTTTGACGACCTGTTCTTGGCTTTCCTGATGGTAAGAAAAAAATATTTGCCTATACAGGTAGTAGGTATTGTAGGTTCTGTGGCTGGGATGTAAGGTCAATTAGGCAAGTAACAGAAACGCTACCAGCACGTACCAGCAGTTCGCTACTGGCTACCATCTGGACCGGAAGATGACAGTATGATTATAGCGGAAAGAATATATAAGGCGGAAGATTCTGAACGAATCTCAGTACGGTATAGCATTGCGGGAAGCAGAGCGCTCTCTGCTTCCCGCTATGCTATAACCAGTAGTAGAGAAACGCGGCAAATCTTCCATTTTCCTGTGTTGGTCCGGGCTCCTTTGCAGAATAGACCATCTGTCTTCCTGCCAGGCAGCTCGTAAAAGGCGAGTAAAGGTTTACCGTCACTAACACCGTTACATCCTCTAGGTGCTTGAGTTTCGCAGCGACCGCCTTATCTGTTCCTGCATAGCATAGCATCCAGTGCTTGCCGTTGATATGTTCCGGTTCGGAAGGTAAGATAGCAGGTAAACTTTTGCTCGAGGCCCAACATCCCGGCCTTAAGTTGGCAGCGCACCATTGCCATCTTTGGTGTCTCTGAGCGGCGTGAATTTCTTACCATCAGGAAATTCGTCTGCTTGTTTGCCTTCCATGATCATAAAAAAAATTAGTATATTATTTAGTAGCAGCATTTATTAAGTATAATGAAAGTGTGCCTTATAACTTGTTCCTTGATTTTCTTTCACAAATCTCTCCATAACTTATTACAATCGATGCTTTAATCACGAATTTCACCACGTCATCATCAGTCGATTAAAAAGGGTTATATTCCATATCGAAAAGACACTAAGCCTGACTTGACAAGTAATTAGTGCATGTGTTCTGCATATGCATGTTTCCCACGAGATACTTCCTCCATTATCCAGGATGCATTTGTATAGAGCGTGCGCAGTAAGTCTAAATAAATATCTCTTTACAAATACACAATTCGATCTAATCTGATTGAAGAACTGTGCACCTTGAAAGAGTCAAAGAACATAGATGAACTTGAATAATGAATAACCAGGACAAATATTACAAACAGCAAGAAATGCCGGCGTGTTTATCACACAACTGTTTGCCTATTTAAAAATTGAATCCGAGCCTCCCCATGGGTCAGTGCAATCAGGTATGCACTCTAACTTCCCGGTCAAGGACGACCTACTGAGCTAACGAATATTTTTCATGTATATTATCAAGTAACAATCTGATAGAGAATGAATAAAGTATTTATTTTGCAATAACAATATACTTCTAGTTGTAGTACGCCTACTAGACTTTATATAGAAAATTTAATACGATTTCATTATTAAAAAAATATTATTATTTATTAATTAATTATTCTTGAGATTTAAATTAGCACATTTAACTTTCATTACCAATAATGCTATCTGAAAATCGTTTTGGTATCTGCAAGCCATACGTTCGTTGATTCAGTATACTAGATGTAAATTGTGATCTGAAACTTAAATTATTAGGTATAACTAACATTTAATATTTAGTCAATAGTGATGACGATAGAAAAAGCGTCAGTCAAAATTTGGTCACGTTTATGTCTCTATTATATTTCCACAATTCAATAGTTGTCGTTGGCCAACACAGTGCTATTGGGACCTCGGACTCTGTAACTATCCCGAAATACTAAAAAATGTACCTAAAAAAATTTGAAATAAATCCTCAATTTACGTGTCTACACATTAATATAAATTCAAATTCAAATATACTTAGTCAGGTCAGAAGTTCCGCTACACAATAAAAACTTTTCAATTAAAAATTCTGGCCACTAAAATGTTTCCTAATTTAAATTTAGAATCGTGATGAAAGCATATACGTATATTATTTCTAATTTGACGTATTATTAAATATGGACCGTGACGTAGTTATGGCGCTGCATCGATGTGGTTACACACCAACTTAAATTATCAACATAAAAAATTTAATTTAACTAGAAGATTCATTTATCGTACCATCAAACGATATAATGAGAATTCAAGTTTGGAAAACAGAAAAAGAAGTGGTCGCCCTCGCTCTGTTAGCAGCCAGCAGTGGTAAAAGGGCTGAAGGCACGAATTTAAAGAAATCCCATTCGCAAGCAGAAATTGTTAACCCTTTAGATGGGGTTAAGCAAAATCACAGTGAAAACGGTGTTGAATGAAGACTTAGGACTACGAGATTATCGAAAATAAACAGGACTGGTAATGAACATGAGACTGAAGAGATCCCGCTTTTCGTTCAAGCAGTCCGCAGGAAATAAGAACCGTCAAATTCTTTTTTCAGAAGAAAAGGTTTTCACTGTGGAGGAGAGACCGTATTGCGCGTGTCCAGTAAGGCCAATTTCCATCCTCAGTCATGGTTTGGTCAGGAGCCTCATATTGGGGCTTAGCTGAGATACACTTTTGTGAGAAAGGCGTACAAATGAACGCGATTGTGTATCAAAGCCCAGTGCTCACAGACCTTGTGGAACTGGTTTTTCATAGCATTTTTTTTTACGTTATAAGAAGGAAATAAACAATTCTGGATATGGAAATAGTTTCTTTTTTTATGATATTGGAAGGCAAACAAGCAGACGGATTTCCTGATGGTAAGAAATTCACGCCGCCCAGAGACACCAAAGGTGCGTCACCAACCTGAGGCCGGGATGTTAGGCCTCCAGCAAAAGTAAGTTTACCGGCTACCTTACCCTCCTAACCGGAACACGTCATGACGTTATGGCGGAAGGAATAGGTAAGGCGGTGGTACCAATCCGGGCGAGTCGCTGCCAAACTCTACCACCTAGTCGGATGTCACGGTGTTAGTGATGGTAAGCCTATGCTCGCCTTTTACGAGCTGCCTGGCAAGGAAGGCAGATGGTCTATTCTACAAAGGAGCCCGGACCAACACGGGGAAAACCATGTTCCACCATGTACCATGTTCAATAACAAGTTCTTCGGTATTCCAACAATATTCTGCTCCAGCCCAAAGAGCGAGAAGCACGTAAGCCTGGCTAACGGCACGTGAAATTAACTTCATCCGCCACGAAGACTCGAAGAGGGCCACTTCCAGTCTAGACTTGAATCCGTTGGATTACAAAATATGGCAACACTTGGAGCAAAAGACTGGCTCAAAATCTCATATTAATTTAGAGACACTCAAGGCAACCCTGATCAAAGCAGCAGCCGATATTGACATGGACCTTATGCGTGCTGCTGTAGACGACTGCACTTGCAGAATGAAGGCCTGTATTGAAAATCGCGGAGCCCATTTTGAATAAACGTAATTAACATAAGATTGCATATTTTCATCAGGTCATTTTGATAAATAAATGATTATTCTAAAAACAAACAGGTGATTATTATTTAACAATAAATATGTGACAAAAATATGGCCGACTAAGTATTTATTTATGGGTCTATACAAAGATTTTTGTGACGTGTCTTTAAAATTCTAAAACCTACCATTGGATGGGAACGCGGCGGAAGTTATTTGGCTCCGACAGTTCTGTGAAGATATTACTCCAGAGCGCGAGATAAACGCTTTAATTTGACACCTTAAAAGTCACACAATTTTTAGGACTTTTTTGTTCTTACAAAAGTAGAATTTAATTTAATTTACATGGAGCGCACTCTCTAAAATAATTTGAGAAATGCTCCATGTAAATTAAACTCTAAGATTTCCCGTAACGACATCACATTGCTACATTTAAATTTAATTACGAATAAGTACTCCGACTGCGGTGAAATCAAACATCGATATGTCGGGAACATTTAAAATATGCAAATTTAAACTTTATGTTAATGATGGAAGATTTAAAATCAATTGTTATCGTAATTCAAGCTCCTGTCAAGGTAATTGACAGCACTGAAGATGACACTGTTGAATTGAAAATTCTGAAAAGGGTTTACTTTTTATGTTTATTTACTAAATAATAAGTTTGGGTGTTTTTTATTCAATGATTTCAAAACGAATAGACTTAGATCGATCAAATTTAGATACTAAAACAAAGATGGATATAACTTGGAATGGAGTTAAAGTAATTTCACGGTAGATGTAATTGCTTTAATCTTAATACTGTCAAAAGCTGTTTTATGTCAAAAAGTTGATCAATAGTAATTCAGAGTGTTGGAGATTTGGCGCCATCGTGAATGAAGGTGGTCGTAACTTTTTCGTTATTATTGAATTTTGTGTTTATATTGAGTGAAATTAGTTAATTTAGGTGGGAATTAGATTAATTTTGTTCAGTGAAAGAGTACTAATAAAATAATCATAAAGAAATTGGTTTATCGTCTATTTCCTCGCTGTTGTCAACTCTCACTATATGAGCTTGAGTAGCGAAGCCACCGCTTTACACAAGACACTGACCTGACATGATTTTGTACATAGTGACTATTAACTGTACATTGTATAACAATTAACTAACTGGATATTGGAAAAGTAGTCGTGAAAAACGATTGAAAGCCAGATTTATAAAAGAAGAAGAAGAAGAAAACAGTGCTGTGCAGCAACTTGTAAGGACACCTTACCTATTCTTGCCGCCATAATAACTCTGTCATGTTCTGGCCCGGAGTGTAGCCGGTAGACTTGCACAACAGGCCTAATGTCCCGGCCAGCGAGGCACCTGCAGCATCTATGGCGTCCATAGGCCACAGTTATCTCTTAAAAAATCGTTTACTTATGATTATGGCCAATTTCAATAACCTATCTAAAGTTAGAGATAGCCCTACGGAAGTTTTGTTGGTAAGTTATGTTTATTAACTATTGAAAAACTGGCTGTTTACCCGCGACTTTGTCAGCGAAGAATAGTAACGATTTTCATACAAACTTTCATTCCCTTTTATAGTCATTGAGGGGTTGATTTAATAAAAAATAGCCAATGTTTGAACTTGGATTTGTAGCTATATGCATATCAAATATGGAAATCGGTTTAGCGATTTAAAAAGTAACAGACAGAAAGAGTTTCGTATTCAAAATGTTAATATAGGGGGATAAAAGTAGTTGCCAAGAAACTGATCTCTAGACAATAGACAAACGTAGTCTATAGACACCATAGTTATAGGTACGTCACTGCCCTTTGGTCCCTGGTACCCAACTATCCGGCTCGGAACATGACACTGTCATTATGACGGCAGGAATAGGTAAGGCGGAGGATCTGTACCCGGGCAAGTTGCTTCATAGCACTGTAGCAGCAGTGGTCAAGTTGGTAATTTATTATACTTTCTGGAACTCTGTATTAAAAATCGCCTCTGTGGTCTTACGGTTCAGTTGTTGGACTTGACTGCATGAGGTCCCGGGTTCGAATAACGGGCCAAGCAACAAAAAGAAAATTTGGTTTTTCTAATTTTCTAATTTAAAAAAATGTTGCTCGAGATTGGATATGTGCCCGGTTGGCGTTAGGCTTGCCATTTATCACACTGTGGGACTTAGTGTTTTCGGCTAGTCGTGGGTGCCCTGGCTGTGCCTCTGCCTACCACTTCGGGGATATGGGCGTGAAGATACTTTTTTTTGAATTAAAAATTCAGGAATTCATCGAACTACCTTTACCTTTCTTCTCTAGACTGAAAGTTTAAGAAACTTGCTCTGAAAATGGAAAAAAATTAGAAAAATTAACGACTTTTTAAAGCTTTGTGCTTTTGACAGTTCGCTAGCCGAAAAAGTCTTTTAAGCAGCTGCATCGGTCGGATAAAGAAGTAAAAGACCATAAGTCTAGGTTAAAAGATTAACAAAAATTAATAATCTGCGGATGTTTTATCGTCTTTGTAGTCTAGTGATCCGGTATTAGACTTGACTTCTCGAGGTCTTAGGTGGTGTGCTTCAGACAATTTTCATTGCGTAATAAATGTGTTTTTTTTTAATAAAACAACGTTGCTCGTAGTTGAGTATGAGTCCGATTGACGATAGGGTTGCCACCTATCAAACTGTGGTATTTAGTGTCTTCGGCTAGTCGTACTTACCCTGAGTGTAACTTTACCTACCTCTTCTGGGATAAAGGTGTTAAGATATTTTACCTATATGTACCATATAATGTTTTTCCGAACAACGTCATTTTTTATGAGAAAATTGAAGAAATAAATTTTCTTTTGAATGTCTACCCGGTGTCGAACACGAAGTCTTATGAAGTCGAGTTCATAACCGGACTGTTAGACTACAAAGGTGATTTTTGATAACGTTAAACAATCTGAAAGTCTGAAATATCACGGGCGAAATCGTAATTAACTATTAGTCAATGTCATGTAATATATTTGTCTCTTTCACGAGTGAGTTTTGAGGAAATAAGTTTCCAAGAACAAACTATCTAAGTAAGGAAACATCGAAACTTCTTCGTAAATATACGAGTAAGTAATCCTTCGGTAGGTGTGGGCTTAAAACTGAAATTGCGTAGAAAGATGTGACATACCGAGAATTTTATATGCCTAGTCAAAAAATCTATAAATATAATAAAAATTTAGAAGAATAAACTCTGTACCTAAAATATATTTAATATAATTATAAATAGTGAATCTTATTAACCCCTGACATAACCTATCGACAAATTCTAGCTAGGAACCCTCTCGATGACATCTACTTCCTCCAAAACAACTGGACCAAAATCAGTACATTCGCTTAGAAGCTACGATGCTACAAATAGATATACTTATACAAGCGTCGTACTTTCTTCTTCGGAAGTTAAAAATAACACCAGATACTTAAAATAAGTTGCCGGTTACATTTTGAACACTTTTAGAATTTTGGTCTGTTTGTTTCTTAATAATCTTCTTATAGTAAATAAGTATTTCTCCGAGTGTAACCGACAACACAATTTCCGTTAAAATCTGCTCTTAATTTTCTTTATACTAACTAGGACTACACAACATAATCGCAGTAGACTAGACTTTTTATACATATGTTTTTGTTAGGTACATATAATTTTTTCAGAGCTTCTCGCCCGAGATATCGAATATAAACAGCCAGTTTTCGAAGTGCCAACCTATTTAAATTAACAGTTAATCTCTTTATAACAGCTGTTTAATATGAGTTCGGCTTAGATTTCTTTGACCGAACTCAAAGAAACCCAAAACCAATTCAAATCGCAAATTATTGTAACTATGTCTTTATGTGCAACAGGAACTTAGCAATCAGTTGCTTGTTTCTTAATTAATAGTATCTTAAACTCGAAAGGTCATTCTCCATTTTGAATACAACGACAAAAATTACTACTCTCTATGTAGAGATAAGTAAAGCAAACTAACTTTTTTGTAGATTTATTAAAAAGCACAATGTTCTATAAAATTTGTCACCTTTTTAGTATGTACATTTAAATATGGACAATCAACATTCCACACGTATTATTGGATAGGCAGATTCTTACGCGATTAAAATATTTAAATGTAATTAATTCATTGAATATTAAAGACGTCAACAGCTCCATAAGCCTCATGGAGAGCTACAATCGTTGAATAAATTTTGAATTTAAATTTAAATGTAGGAAATAATAGGTTGTATTTATATGTAAAACAACAAATGTAGAGAGAAATTGGTTTTGTATCAACCTACAATAATACGAAAATACTGTGTATATTTGATTTTAATTGAAGTTTTAGTGGATGTTTAAGATTTTAGCAGATGATTGAGTAATTTAGTCTTGTTTGTTCCAGATTGGTTGATAATAAACTGCCAGGCTACAACAATGAAAAAAAAATATAAATTTAAAAAAGGGTGTGACATACGCTTAAATATATCCATATCTTCTTTATCTTATTCTCCTTTGCAGAATAGACCATCTGCCTTCCTGTCAGGCAGCTCGTAAAAGGCGAGCATAGGCTTACTGTCACTAACACAGTGATATCTGACTAGGTGGTAGAGTTTCGCAGCGACTCACCAGGATTGGTACCATCTTACCTTACCTATTCCTGCCGCCATAACGTCATGACATGTTCCGGTTTGGAGGGTAAAATAGTCGGTTAACTTACTTTTGCTCGGCACCTAACATCCCGGCCTCAGGTTGGCAACGCACCAAAATTACCGCAGAACCTAAAGTCGAAAGTCTTCGACCAGTGTGTGTTACCGGTGATGACATACGGAACTGAGACTTATCCGCTCTCGTGGGCTTCTTAAATAAGCTCAGATTCGCTCAGCGTACTATGGAGAGAGATATGCTCGGTGTTTCTCTGCGAGATATGATCCGTGATTCGGTGATTCGCAAGAAACGAGAGTAACCGACATAGTCCAGAGAGTCAGCAAGCTGAAGTGGCAATGGGCAGGGTACATTGCTCGCAGAACCGATAACCGCTGGGGAAGAAAGGTTCTCGAGTGGCGGCCCCGCACTGGAGGACGTAGTGTTGGACGACCTCCCACCCGTAGGACTAATGACCTGGTCAAAGTCGCGGGGAGTCGCTGGACACACGCGGCTGCTGACCTTGACTAGTAGCGCTCTTTGGGGGAGGCCTATGTCCAGCAGTGGACGTCCTCCGGCTGATGATGATGATGATCATTCAATATTTTTTTTATATTGATCTTTTACATTTATTCGCACAAGTACAGTAAGCACACACACGAACACGGACTTTTTAGCTAATATAACTATGTTTATAATACATTTGTTTGCATTTACGATTATAAATTATAATTACACTAGCTGCTACCTGCGGCTTCGTCCGCGTTTTCACAGAAACCCGGTGTGCGATCGGGATTAAAAATAGCCTATATGTTAATCCAGGTCACAATCTATCTGTCTTCCAAATTTCAGACAAATCCGTTCAGCCATTCGAGCGTGAAAGAGTAACAAACATCCATACATCCATACTTACAAACTTTCGCATTTATAATATTAATTATATATAAAGCATTTAAATTATAATCATAAATAAATATAATTCACGTCATAAAACTACTGGTATTTAAAAACATTGCTGGTTATGGTTCCATGTCGATAAAAGAAGGTCGCATATTGATAATTATTAAACTTTTTGTACATATTAAGGAAACACAATAAATTTTGGTAGCATTTTACACAGTTTTAGTCAATTGGTCCGGGCTTCATGGTTATCATCCTGGCCTCAGGTTGGTAACGCACCATTACCACGTTTAAAGTCTCTAGGCGGCGTGAATTTCATACCATCAGGAAATCCGTCTGCTTGTTTGCCTTCCATTATCATAAAAAAAAGTTAAAATGCTTAGGTGAAATATACTCGAAGAAATTAGTGTATTGTGTATTTCTTTGTAGCCCACCCATCCTTTTCTGAAGACCCTGACATGACTTATAATAACGATTTTAAATGACTAATGTCGAATAATTGAAGTTTTACTTTGCTTAATCCGATAGCGATGTAAACTTAAAATTGAGTGTAGCAGATGCTAACGTCTATGTCTAAAACTACAAAAAAAAGAATAAGAATGTTTGCTTTAATGTGACGTCATCGAGATGATATTGGCGTTTAGCACACATTAATTGGTCGCCTCTGTGGTCTAGCCGTTCGTGCAGCGTCGGACTTGACTTCTTGAGTTCCCGGGTTTGATCCTCGGTTCGGGCAACAAAAAAATTGAAAATGTAAATTTTCAATTTTCTAATAAAATTAACGCTGCCCGGGATTGGATAAGTGCCCGGTTCGCGATGGGCTTGCCACCTATCATATTGCGGGACTTAGTGTTTTCGGCTAGTCGTGGATGCCCTGCTTGTGACTCTGCCATCCCCTTCGGGAATATGGGCGTGATAATGTTTAGTTAGTAATTATTTGTCTGCTATCTGC
>NJDC01008368.1:149617-164694 GCA_002245475.1 Calephelis virginiensis | reverse complement strand
TTCGCTAAATATAATATTTATAATTCAATATAAAATTGAATTTTATATTGAATTATAAATATTATATTTTATATTAAACTTGAATTTTATATTGTAATTTAGCGAAACCGGTTGGCTAAACCATAAAAATAAAAAATAATAAAATATCTTGTGGAAAGTACAAGTGTTTCTAAATAAATTGCATCAAGAATGGAATTCCACCAAGAACCGACGATAAGAAGTGTAGAATCTAAGTATTGTCCCATTCGTACTGCCAGCCCAAGTGTTCTTTAATAGGTAGCGTTGAAAAAGTCTAACACGACGTCTGTGCGATGCTATTGTACTTGGTGAAAAAAAGGGATTACTATTTTTTAGGTGTTAAATCATTCAGCTCAACGCTAACATTTCAAATAGCTATATATTAGATGACATGATTTGTTTTGCACGACCCGATAGTCAAACCCTGAAATTCACAAAGTCAAGTTAACCACCAGAACCAATAAACCATGGAGACCTTAAAAAATATATTAAAACAATACATTTATTACATCAATGTGTATTTTTTCGATTTCATTAAAAAAACATAAGGACGGCAATGCTGTGAGGCCCCTGATACTAAGTAAGTATGCACAGTGAAAATACTCCTAAACTAAACTCATTACTCCTCCTACAAGCTTCAGAGATGGTTAAACATTTTGTGAAAAACATTTCACCCTTAAGGCTTCTTTGTATAATTTGTAAGATTCTATAATAGGTCATCTAAAAGTCCATTATAATAAACTAAAATATAAACCTTATTATCTACACCTTAAAGGCTAGTCAACTACTTAGGAAGCCTCTCAAAAACGCTACCATCTTATAACTGGATTATTGAATAAAACAAGCATAGCAGGATTATTTATCTTGCATCTCGTTTACCCGCCACGCGACGTATTTTCTTTCTTTATTTGGCTAGGGAAAAGATACATATTTGTCTCTTTCATCTGGCACGCGTATATACCTATCCTTCTCTCGTCGGGTGAATGTTCGGTACATCCGTTAAGAACAGGTTAAGCGTTGAGAGTGACAGGTGCAAAACTTGGCTGTCCGAAGTACATTCCTTGACCAGTTTCTTTTTTAAAATGGCCGCCGCTGCATACTGTTTCGATGCCAGATGGTTACTAAATCGATAGATTTTTTTGCATGCGAATAAGATTATTTTATAAATTCGAAATATCTTACTTTAGCTTTTATCTGCATTTCCATTTGCGTGGAAATATATCGACGGATTTGTATTTGATGATTGTACTATGATCTGTCTTTATGTTATTTATACTAGTTATATGTATAAACATATATACATATAACAATATGTATAAACTAGTTGTTGCCCACTGCTTTTTTGTGTTTTGAAGTTACTTAGCTCTCTTTCCGAATTCCATTAAGATATGGGGATGAAAAGGAACCAATATTCTTTTACGAGGTCTTACCTTATAATGTGTTAAATTCATTATAATCAGTTCAATCTATGTGTATAAAAATCAATGCCACTTTTTGTTGTAATTTTATAACTCGAGAACGGGCTCACTTATAAACCAAATGTTTAGGCTTTGTTCGAACTATTTAGTAGATGGTTTATGTAAAGTTTGCATAAAATCGGTCCAGTGGTTCTTCATTTATAAAATTTTTTGTAACAAATAAATTCAAAAAATAGCGGATCAATTTGTTAATAGATATTTTACAGTCAAATTCAAACTTTTTTCAGATAACACGACTATTCCCGCTGTCATATTGTTTTTTTTTCAGTTGTTTTTTTCTATGTTTTTTTCTGTTATAGTGTTATGTCATTCGTACGGTTATATACGTAGCGAAGCACGTAATGGGCCGCTAGTATTTTTACATAAAAACTCAGCGAAATTAACAGAATTATTTAAGCTGGGTTTATTTCCATCCAACTTATTGAAACAACTAAGTTTCCATAAGGTTGAAAATGCTTGTGATCTACGGACAGAAAAGTGCTGAGATAGTCTGAAGATGTTACTTTTCGCGTCATGTAACTTCCGTAACTGTTAATTTTAAACAGTTTAAAATTAGAAGTATTAGGTAATAGTTAATTAGCATAGGTTTTATTTCTGCCTGTTTGATGTGTCCGATTTTTCATTTCGAGACCACGTTTTTATATGTACATGCATAAAAAACATATACAGTAGTACTGTTTAAATTATGCGCTTCGGCTACATTTATCAAACTTCGGAAATCCGAATGTATTTTAAAAAAATATATATATATAGAGTTGTTATTACACATAACTGATAATTTGCTTAAATTTAGATTAGGTCAGCCAATTTAAAAATAAAAGTATATAGTGTAAAAAGAGTAAAAAGTGTAAAGCCGAAGCGCATAATTAAAATAGTAGTAATGTACTTTATTTATAGCTTTATACGTCAATTATTATTATATTTATTAGTACTAGTGTATATATGCGATTTCCTTTGTTGCAAAAGTTGTCTAGTAGAGATCACTTTGTTTGATGACATAACCGCATTTTGTGTATATATAAACCGTACATTATGTCGCTGAAGGTACATATAAATTCAACAATTTATATATATAAATTAACGATTCTTGACATGAAAATAGTCTCTCTACAAAGACCACTTTTTAAGCTGATTACTTAAGTAGTTCTCGTAGGAGGGCAAAAAAGTTTGACGCCCGCGAAACCTTGCACAAGCGCTTGTTAAGTATATTTAAATAACTAATCAACTAAGGAATATTATGGTTGCATCTTGTACTACGTGATCATAATCACAATTACATCTCATTACTTATATGATATCTTTCTGAAAACTATGTTCAAGCCATAACACTAAATGACGGCTATAAAGTATACATTTTCACATGAAAATTAATAATGATTTTTATTACATGACTTTTACTACGCACATTATGATATGGTTTGTGTAATTGTTAGGCAAGTCAAGGGCTTATATTACAGATGGGAGGTGAGGGTACTTATTATCCATATTACTGCGTAGAGCCGCCATTACTTAAATGGATGAATATAAAAATAAACCAATTTAACCAAGTTTTTTTTTATTTGGCAGTAGTTTAAACATTATTAAAATAAATAAAATTAGTATTATTTAATACTTGAAGAAAAGTAAAGTATTTTTTATTACTGTAATATAAAATTTAGACATTTTTAATTGTAATGCATATTTTCAAAGAACGTTTTCAAAGGTAGATAATTAGGCCCATTAACACTGCAAAACCTGATTCCAATGTCGTGAGTTGATATTTCATTTTTCGAAAGATAGCAAATGATTCCGAAATTATCCTACATACATTTTATCATACAACTTTTGAGTTACACTTAACAATGCAATATCATTCATGAGGCTATCAACATAAGAGAAAAAATATGCCCTGTTATGTTTTACGAAAACCACTAGTCGAATCATGATAAAACTAAAATGACCACCTAAAAATCATGGCCCATTTTTCTAGAAAACTAACCATCAAAATTGGTAGGCTGTTGTGGAGTGTGGGTGTCTACAAAAAAACATACCTACACACGCGTAGAGAACCTTCTCCGTGTTTGGAGTCAGTTAAAAACAAAGTGTGATCAAGATAAAAACATATATAAGATAATACGGTGGGTATATTCTAGCTAACACAGACGAGGTCCTGTCTTAAATATTATGAATGTTGAATTAAAATAGACTCATATTTTTTTAATATCCTTCTCCTGACAATTACTTACACAGCAATAGATTAAAAAATAATAATAAATCGATTTTTAATTTTAAACCTTAAGGTTGTCTGACAGAGATCGCTCTTAAGCGATAAGACCGCCTTTGACCACCTAAATTACATATTAAACGTAAAGAGTGTGTATTATTGAAAATTTTGGTAATAATAAAGTGTATTCATTCATTCAATGTAGCTAAGAACCATCTCGATTACATAAGCTTTCAAACTAAAACATCCGCACTGAAATATGTTCAGCCGTTCAAAAGTTATGATGCCACAGACATACACACAGACTCGTTAAACTTATGACAACCTTATTTTTTTCGTCGAAAGATAAAAAAAGGCAAAATTGTTTTATTCGTTTACAGGTGGTGCGATATTTAGATATCTTATGAAAATCACGTATCATGGTTTTTTATGTATTTTTTTTTTGTTTTTGGCAAGTGTGGCAAGAAGTTGTGTAGTTGTGAAGTATTCATATTGCAAAGTAATATTTGCATGAAGAAAGTTTAGCGCCACAACCATTATTAGATATGAAAGACTAGATGGTAGAGTTTCGCAGCAACACACCCAGATTGTTACCAGCGCCTTACCTATTCCTGCCGCCATAACGTCAATGCAGCCGGTAAACTTGCTTTTGCTCGAGGCCTAGAATCCCGGCCT
Organism: Calephelis virginiensis; assembly: GCA_002245475.1. Lineage (NCBI taxonomy): Eukaryota > Metazoa > Arthropoda > Insecta > Lepidoptera > Riodinidae > Calephelis > Calephelis virginiensis. The sequence continues at coordinate 160,320 of NJDC01008368.1, read as the reverse complement.
CAGGTTGGCAGCGCACCATTACCACCTTTGGTGTCTCTAAGCGGCGTGAATTGCTTAACATCAGGAAATCCGTCTGCTTGTTTGCCTTCCCATATCATAAAAAATAAAGAAAGACGGGTTGCACTACGGGTGTGCTGCCGGCACACCCGTAGTGCAAAGTGAAAACATGAATTTTAGGAAAAAAAGTAAAAAGTTTTGTTTTTCTTAATATTCAAGTTTTTACTTCTGCTGGCACACCCGAAATGCAACCCGTCTTTTTGAAGTGAAGTCAGAAGTGAAAACTTGAATATTAACGTTGTGCATTTTTGATATTTTAGAATGGTTAAGGAATAATTTTGTACGAATTACGTTAATTGTCAGTGTGAAAGTACTATCATTTATGTGGTATAATACAATAGTCTTGTGCTTAATCGAACATTTTTGTATTCGCACTGTAATCGTACAATCCGTAAAATGTACTAGTTAAGTAAAGTATCTTCACGCCCATATCTCCGAAGAGGTAGGCAGAGGTACAACCAAGGCACCCACGATTAGCCGAAGATACTAAGTCCCACAATGTGATAGGTGGTAAGCCTATCACCTACCGGGCACAATTCCAACCCCGACCAACATTTTTTTATTAGAAAATTGGAAAAATCCAATTTTCTTTTTGTTGTCCAACCCAGGATTCGAACCCGGGACCTCATACAGTCAAGTCCAACACCCGGACCGCTAGATAACTTTTATTATTATTTTATTAGATTACCATACCGTACCATATTAGTACTATCAGTACCTACCTATTAGTACTCTGTGCTAAACCATGAAACTTCAGTACGCCCTAGTACCTACTAAGACGGCCACTTCATAATTTACCTCGGCCAGTTAAAATAGTACCAATTACTATATATTGCACCACATTATATTACTTGTGAGATAAAATATGGTGAAATATTTAATTTTTCAAACTTAAACATAATTCAATTCAATGTAATATATATGTGTATATCGATTTTCCTTCTACTATAATTTCTTTCGTTAAACTTACAACTTTTTCGAAAACAGCTAAACTTCTAAAGTTAATAACTTTATATACTTTTAAAGTTAATAGAAATTACAGTACAACATTGTGAAAATGTTGTACTGTAATTTCTACACATACATACATACATATCTTCTCGCCAAGTCCCTTACGGGGTAGGCAGAGAGTATTGAGTGCCAGACCTCACGATCCTGACAAACCTGTCTTGCTTCCTTCACATTCATAACCCTTTTCATACAAACACGCCGGTTTCGGAGACTCTTGACACCACCCTCGGATAATATCCGATTGATCTGATCGTGAAATGTCAGCCTTGGTCTCCCCGGGTACCTACATCCATCCACATTCGCATTGTATATCTGCTTTGTCAATCTTTCATCTATCATTCTTTCCACATGACCGAACCAGCGGAGCATGCCCTTTCGCATTTTAACACTAACACTTTCTTTCGATCCCACTCTTTCTCGGATCTCACTATTACGAATGCGGTCAGCGAGCGTTACACCACTGATTTTCCGTAGTGCTCTTATTTCGACCGCATTTATCCTACTTTCATGCTCTTTCTGACATACCCAACTCTCGCTTCCATACAATAACGTTGGAATTATGAATTATGAATTATGCAAAGCGAGTCTAGCTTTTTGACTCAAAACCTCGCTTTGGAATAGCTTACCCAACGCTCCATTCACACTATTCCCTGCACTCACTCTCCTCTCTACATCCGCGGTGTACCTTCCATCCCTGCTAAAAGCACAACCAAGATATACAATTTCATTCACTTGTTCCAGCACTACATCATCAACCAAAACTCTTACATCCGTTCTGGCTACGTCTCTTTCAAACACCATTATTTTGGTTTTCATCGCATTCAAATGTAAGCCCCTTTCTTTACAATCTCCTTCCATAACTGTGACCAGTGTTTGCAGCTCAGATGGTGTAGAGCCCAAAAGTACAGCATCTGCATAAAGCAGGCAGTTCACCACTTGGTCACCCATACGCATTCCCACATTCAATGATCTTAACCATTGAAGACATTTGTCCAAATATAAGATAAACAAGCGCGCTGACAACACACAACCCTGCTTGACGCCAATATTAACATCAAATCAAGGCGATATGTTGCCATCCACCCGCACGCATGCTTTACATGACCTGCGCCGTCTTATTCGCACATGCGCGGTGCGCCCTCTTACGTTCTGACGATCTGACGCGAAATTAGAAGTTTTTACCCATTCCAAAAAAGTGAGCAACGCTAAAAAGTTTTCACTTAAAAAAAGAGTGTGTGTGTCAGCTACGACGCACGATTGGAGTTTACTCCTTATGAACGATAATTATTATGATATATATCGAATAGACAAAAAGGGTAAATGAACGCATTTGCTAAAATGATAAGAAAAACAAACATATACATATCTGTAATTATTCGGATTACTTATATTACTTCAATAAAACGTATTACATAAAGTATGTTACAAAATAATATAGATAACAAGTCGACTGCCTTTTAAATTATTCGACTAATGTCAATGTCATACGTAACTCGACTGTGGCGGAGCCGAATGACGACTCGCTCGGGGCGACATGACTTTTGTTCGGACGAGATCGTCGGTCCTGAAGGAGAAAAAAATACTGAAGGACTGAAGCAGTACGACTTACATATGTTTGTCTCTTTCTACGTAACGCCTCAACTTTTCGTGTTACACTTGATTTTACTCCTCATAAAATTTCCGTACCGGGCCTTATAACTCAAATCGTTTCTTAAGGAGTAAACTCCAAAAATAGACAAAGTTGGGTCAGTTACACTACTTTTATTTCAACACCGGCTCTTCCAATTTTAATCCGGAACATGACACTACAATTATGGCAGTAGGAATAGGTAAGGTGGATCTCTACCCACCCTCTTGTTACACAGCACTTTCATAGCATTGTGTTTGTTGTTGCTCCATAACCATAACGTGAGTGCTCGCTATTATTGTGTTCCTGGATGACATAAATAACCTTACAGCTGGGGTAAAATGTAAAACAGACATTATCAAGATACGAAACTAATTAAAAAACCAAACAGAAACAATACCCGCATTTCCACTAAGTCCTGAATTAAATACCCACATTAGACATTATAATTTTTTGCCTGGCCACACTCGTACATATGTCGCGATAACGTCAGTATACTAGCCTTGAATAGTAATTTACTCCGTGACAATGATTTTAATACAGAGTTTTATTTAAACTACCCCATTCACATGGTCTGCCTGGAATTTAGCTTCTGCCGTTTTATAACAACATACAATATGTTTTTTTTAATTGTTTAGTTTTTATATTTCTTGTTTTTATGATATTGGAAAGCAAACAAGCAGACGGATTTCCTGATGGTCAGAAATTCACGCCACCTTGATTCACCAGAGCTTCTGTCATAATGACAGTTGACACCGTCGTATTCTGATTCGGAGTGTAGCGCAACTGGTATATCTAAAATTAGGGCTCAAGTTGAACGTAGAACGGCGACGCACCACTAAAATTCATGGTGTCTAAATGTCATGGCTTCAGGTTAAGCAATCAACTTGCCACCAAGTTGCAAAAACCGGTTGGCAACGAATAAGTGCTCTTACACACGAGCGGCAAGTCACCAACGACATAGGTAACTGCAGCCGTTGACAAATGGCGACGCTTGCAGTTGTGACGTCAAGCGTTGTCGCCTGTCGACGGTAGTAGTCGACGTACTGACTGCTGCCGCCGACGCGTCGACGACTGACGCCGACATGTGTCGACAACTGCAGTCACCTATGCTGTTGGTGATATGCTGTTCATGTGTAAGAGCTCCACGTCTTTTAAAACAATAAAATACAAAAAAAAACACTGACTAGGTACAAAGTTATATTTTTAAATGTATATTTGAATTATGCGCTTCGGCAAAGTTCGTCAAGCTTCGGAAATCCGAATGTATTTTAAAGATATCTGTATATACTTGTTATTATGACCATTTCGCTTGAATTTATAAGGTCAGCCAATTTAAAAATAAAAGTGTAAAGTGTGAAAAGAGTCAAAGTGTAAAGCCGAAGCGCATAATTTAAATAGTAGTACTGTACAACAAAAGAAATATCCCGTAAATGTGTGAAACGCGTTGTTGTTATAGCTTCTTATTAACATTTTAAATCAATTTACAAATAATCTAATAACACCTGGTCGAGGGGTTAGCGTACACACCTGTATCAACCGACTAACCGTGACGCTCGGGTTTGATTCCTGACGGGGTTACATAATATATGTGATATGAACATTTAGATGTTTGCATTTTTGGTTCTGTATGTTTATTAAACTGGTATCTATAAACACAGGCGTATAAGTTTGCTTATTTTGGGGTAACTGTTTGTAATTTGCCCACGATTTATATTTAAAAAAGAAAAAGTAAGTAATTTCTAAGGAAGATTAGGCAGAGGCACAACCAGGGCACTGACGACTAGCCGAAGACATTAAGTCCCACTATGTGATAAGTGGCAAGCCGATCGCCAAGCGGGCACGTATCCAATCCTAAGCAAAGTTATTTTTATTAGAAAATTGAAAATGTAAATTTTTTATTTGTTTTTTTGTTGCCCGACTGGGGTATCGAACTCGGAACCTTAAGAAGTTAAGTCTGACTTCAGACCGCTAGACCACAGAGGCAGAGGTAGAGGTTTTAAACTAGTCGAAACAAAAACCAAAATGGAATTGCTCGCCAAACAATGACATTTCGATGCAATGCGCTAGTGTGGGGACATGATTCTAGTGATGTCTAGTAACCTTTTATATCTATCGAATAAGCTATTCTTAAAACTCTATCCAACAATATATTTTCAAGCTGTAAAATAGTAAATACTCACATTAGACATTTCAATTTTTTGCTTGGCCGCCCTCGTACATATGCCGTGTAAACGATAACGTCGGAGTAATGGAAATAGTTAGAATGCTCCTTTGTGACAATTATTTTAAAATAAAATACAAGAAACAAAGCCTCGCATGGATTTAAAAGCTAGTTTTTTATAGCTCCTTTGGTTGATCGGTTCGGCGTTAGACTTCACTTTGATCTTCGCGTTTTGATCCTGGGTCGGGCAACAAATAACGTTGTTACTAATATCAATAACGTTATATGTTTGGATATGTGAAGGTTTGCCAGTTGCTACCAATCACATAGTGTGACTTAGTATCTTCGGTTAGTTGTGGGTGTCTAGGTTGTGCATCTGTCTATCTCTTATGAGATATGGACGAAGAGTTATTTATTTTTAAATATTTGTTAAATACATATAGGGTTTTTGCTGGGTCGAGAGAAAGGATGCAGGATGAAAGATGCATAATAATAACTTTCCAACTTTTTTGGAATTGTATATGATTATATCGATATCGAGAAATTCGTGTTTTGTTAATTATCTCAATGCCATCAAATTTCAGTCGATCCGATGACTTAAACTCAGGATATCACCGCTTTACCTTAAACCCTGAAATGACTAACTGTAACAATTTATTATAACTAATGACTGTAACAATTTTCGACTATTTTAAATAATTTAAGTTCGATTTACGAAATCGGATGATAACTTTCCCCCGTATTCGTCCGGATTTTCCGTATAGCATAAAAATCGCCTGTGTGGTCTAGCCGTTCAGTTGTTGGACTTGACTGTATGAGGTCCCAAGTTCGATTCTCGGGTCGGGCGACAAAAAGAAAATTGTTTTTTTCCAATTTTCTAATTACAAAAATTTTGCTCGGAATTGTATATTTGCCCGGTTGGCGATAGGCTTGCCAGCTATCACTTTGTGGGACTTAGTTTCTTCGGCTAGGCGTGGGTGCCCTGGTTGTGCCTCTACCTACCTCTTCAGGGATATGAGCGTGAAGATACTTAAAAGTCATGTAAGGTAGTTATCTAACATGACATATGAGCTCAAAAGAGGCGATTTAAGAGAAAATAGGTCATTTCAACAAGACCACTGGTGTTAGAGTCCTATGCAGTAACTTGCTACTGCACAGACTCTACCACCAATTGGAAAAACAGATCCACTGCTTTGCTAATTCCTGCCACCATGACATATGTTCCGGTCTGGAGGGTAGGGTAGGCGGTAGACTTGCCCAGTTGGCTTAACAACTCGACTGCAAGACAGCGATGCATCTGGAACATCTATGGTGTCAATAGAGAGCTGTATTCCTGTTGAGTATCTCTTCATATATTTTTTAACTTGACTAGCGTAAGATACTTAAGTCATGCACAAAATAAAAAAAATGTAAATTGTTAATTTACATTTTTACATTTACATTTATGAATACGTCATCGTTTGCCGGGATTAAACGAGTCCATCATTAATATTATTCGTAAACTACGTAGTTATTGAAATTCAATCCGTAAAAAAAATAGGACAAACCAATTGCTTTAATGGAGTTAGTATTTTGACAACCAGGCTTAGTTTCTATACTGTTCCTTAAATTTAATCTGTCGATCTGTCTGCACAACCGCGGACATATGCGCGATCTTCACACGATGCGGCGATGCGAGGTCATCGGCTAACTGTCATTATTAATAACCTATCTAAGATAGAAGATTGGCCTACTTTAAATCAGTTACTATGTAGCTACTGTTATTTTTAACGATTAATAAAAATATCTTAAGAATAAAACTTTAGAAGGACTATCGCTATCTGTACATAGTAGTAATACATACGCAGATGTAGCTTTTGACAAATGTTTAGTATTTTTTTGATTAGTTAGTCCATTTCGCTTGTTAAATCAATTTATAGCAATATATATGTCTTAAGAATAAACTTAAATAAACATTTTTAACAATATTTTATTTCAGCTTTATTCTCATAGAATCGAGCCCGAGCTCGTGGATGGTCGTTGGCGATAGGAGGGCACGCTAACCTCTCGACCAAGGAGATGGTAAACAGCTGTTCCTTAAACTGTTCACTCAAAACATATTCTAAATTTAAGAAAAAAGTAAGGTAAATAAATTAGTATTCATAATCTTCTATAAATATAAAAATCAATTGCTGTTCGTTAGTCTCGCTAAAACTTGATAACGGCTTAACCGTTTTGACTAATTTTGGTTTTAATATATATTTCCAAGTCTAGGGAAGGTTTAAAAGATAAGAGAATGGGAAAAACTGCCAGGAAACTAGGAAAAAGATCATTATATTTTTTCCCATACAAACTGAATGGGTGGAACGAAGTTCGCCAGTACAGCTAGTTTATAAATAAATTAAGTGTATCAAAATATACACTAAATTTATTTTTCAAAAATTATCCCTTAGACTTTGGGGTTTGTATAAAAAACCCACGACGACGAAATCGCGGGCAAACAGCCAGTCTTTAATATATGGACACAGCTATTTTGTAATTTTATATTTCGTAGAGATGAGCTTTAACTCGATTATGAAATGATTCCTTCTACGTATGCCTTCCTAATAAGTGCTTCCTTATAGAGAGTTACTTAACGGAGCCCATTCCTTCACACGCTAAGCCCTGTTAGAAGCTTATTATAAGTGACACCTTTTTGTTATAAATCGAATAGGTGGCAGAGCATAAGTCCTTTGCCGATGTAGATAAAAACACGATATCTTAAATTCAAGCTATTTTACCTACACTGTTTTGTATTACCATACAAAGTATAACAATCTTATTGCTCGTAGCATGGTCAAGTTTGTAGCAACGTTCTGTGCTAGTTCTTATCCTATTAGTCCTTGTGCCTTAAAAATAAAATAATGTAAAGTATCTTCACGCCCATATCCCCGAAGAGGTAGGCAGAGGCACAACCAGGGCACCCACGACTAGCCGAAGACACAAAGTCCCACAATGTGATAGGTGGCAAGCCTATCGCCAACCGGGCACATATCCTATCCTGAGCAACATTTTTTTTATTAGAAAATTGGAAGAACCCAATTTTCTTTTTGTTGCCCTACCCGGGATTCGAACCCGAGACCTCATGCAGTCAAGTCCAACAACTGAACCGCTAGACCACAGAGGCGATTAAATATATACCATAAAATAATGTATAAAGGAAAATATTTAAGATTTTGTTTTATTATCATTATTATTATTAGCTTTTTATTGTACATAACAGAAATGTAAGAAAAACTTGAAAAAAAACGTAACTATAAAGGGCAAACTTGTCTCTAACGACAGAAATTTCTTCCAGTTAACCTGTTAAAAGAAAACAATAAATGAAATAAGTTCACCTGATGTAAAAAAAAATACTACTTAATATACCTACTCAATACACATATATAACAAAACATAATATATACTAAAACATAACTACACCATAGGAGCTTAAATAACCTTAAGGAAATGTTTTTTTAACTTTTTTAAGGAAAAAAGGGTTTCACGTTCATAGGAAACTCTTATTAACTATAAAAGTATTAAATAAAAACGTCATAAGCTCTTGTCACTGTTAGAGCATACTTTATTGCAAAACACCAAAAAAATACAAGTGCGTTTCACAATTAAGAATACAAATAAATAAATATCCCTGGACAAGTCACACAAATTGAATCTAACCCCAAAGTATGCAAATTATATGCTTGTGTTATGGGTGTTAGTCAACGATACTAATACATAGAAATACTTCAATAGATACCAGAATTAATTATTAAAAAATTATGTAGATTTAACCCATGTTTATTTTCTTAGAATAACATACTGCAAACTTTGCAAAAAACATTAAATTTAAATAAAAATTGAATTTACCGAACCTTTTGTAAAAATCATGAAAAGTAATTAACACGTGATATCAAATAAAAATAGCGAAGTTGATAAATTATAAAGTAAGCATGCTATACTTTTAAAGTCTTTATGTCGAGTGAAAAAATAATTCTGTGCCTAATAATAAAAAAGAAAAATATAACGCGTTCGAAGTTTAAAATAAAAATGTTTTCCCTCATAAAAAGCTCTCAATTTTCATTATTTTAGCGCCACTTTGAAAATTTTCGCGCCAATACATAGTATGTGCTTATCAAAGGCTTGCAACGCTTTGGTCTCAATGCAGCCTAACTAGTAACCAGTCTCGTATCAAGTCGACAGTACGTCGGTCGTTTGAAAGCGGTTTCGCCTCGTTTCGTAAAAAATATCGCTTCAAAGTATCGTGTTTTTCCTTTGACAGACCAGTGTGTGATTTTGTGTGTGACAGTTTTTTTTTCCTGGATTGTGATGGATGTTTTTCGTAGGTAAGTTTCATTTCAATTTTCCCTGATGTTTTGTTTTTAATATCGTCGTTTGTTGTTGTATTCATTATTTTATTTTTGGTGATATTTTGAGAAATCTTTTTCAGTGAATTATAAATATGCAATTGTTTTGTAGTAGGATGTAAAATTGTATATCAATATATAAAATACTTAAATAAATTAAATTTAATATGAAAATAGAAGTAAACTAATAAAACGAACGAAACATTTAGTGTTATATTTTTTATAACAATACATTTAAAATATTACGTATTATTTTAATTATTAATAAATTTATATTAAAAATGAAAATGGAGAAAAAAAAATAAGCAAAAAAATCGTTAAAATTCAATTAATAGCAGATACTATCAAAAGAAATGTAAACGATTATTCATTTTTTTTACTTTAAATTTAAAATGAAAATGATCAACTTAATTTTCGCGCAATATTTATGTACTTAGTTACTTTATTTCAAACTAGATGGCGTTGTCATACCTATTTTAAGAAAAACTTTAATATTTAAGTCATTGGAAAAAGAGAGATGAGAGTTAGAATGTTAAAGAAAACTCATTATATTACCTGTTACACACACCTCCACCTGGCAACACTTTTCATGTCCCGAGAGGCTGTAGACGACGCGTATTTCTTAAATTCGGGAAATCTGCCCACTTGTTTGCCGTGGGCAGATTTCCCGAATTTTCTTTGTACAAAGATATCTATGCATTATAGTTATATTTTCTAATCCTATCGCCTCTGTGGTCTAGTGGTCCGGCGTCGGACTTGACTCCTAGAGGTCCCGGGGTCGATCCCCGGGTCGGGCAACAAAAAAAATTAGAAAATGTACATTTTCAATTTTCTAATAAAATTAACGTTGCCCGGGATTGGATATGTGCCACTAAGCGATAGGCTTGCCACTTATCACATTGTGGGACTTAGTATCTTCCAGTGGGTGCCCTGGTTGTTCCTCTGCCTACTTCTTCGGGGATGTGGGCGTGAAGATACTTAGTTTTACTTTTTTCTTATACTTTGTAGTATTATTAAATTTATCCGCACTCAGCGCCTCCGGTTCCATCAAGAAAATTGATTGAATTTGCATTTTAAAAGCCATAACAATATCTCAATCTAACCCCATTTCGAAATATCCGCTATGAATAAAGGTGAAAGAAATAAAATTGTCATCCATACTTTTCAAGAATCATAATTTTCGTCGTCGGCATTTGGTGAAATTCCATTGTATACGTTTTTTGAATGACCTTGTACTTTTCCACAATACAATTTTTTAATACTGGTATTCTTTAAAACTAAACATGACGTAGCAAACACTAGTCACAAAAAAAAATGTAGGTACCTAACACTACGTTGTAGTTTTAGATATATTATATATTCATTTATGTTCTGTCCGTAGCTAATAGCAAATACTGATTCTTATAATTAAATTGATTTATTTATCTTTAGTTGTAACTGCCTGATGATTCTATGAAACTTGAGACCTGTTGACTAAAGT
>NJDC01008368.1:125414-149360 GCA_002245475.1 Calephelis virginiensis | reverse complement strand
CAAAAAAAATGTAGGTACCTAACACTACATTGTAGTTTTAAATATATTATACATTCATTTATGTTCTGTCCGTAGCTAATAGCAAATACTGATTGTTATAATTAAAACGATTTATTTATCTTTAGTTGTAACTGCCTGATGATTCTGTGAAACTTGAGACCTGTTGACTAAAGTGTGTTGTATATCTGTGTGTTGCGAAAAGTACAAGTGTGCATAATTTATTTAGCCTTCCTTTATGAACTTGACATATCGAGATAAAAAGTAGCCTATGTCCTTTAATGTCTTATCTATACTCAGTGGCGTTTCTAGTATAACCAGCGCCCTGGGCGTAATTTATACACCTAAATGCGTTCTAACTGCGATATGGAAAAGGCCTATCATATATCGCACAGGCGCCTCTACATATATGACGCCTAGGGCGGTCGTCCAACAGTGTCCTATCCGAACGCCGCCTCTGTCTATATTTATGCGCAAAATCATCTTTGCAACCGTTTTGACGTATCAATTAATCAAGTTATAATAGCACTATTTTAATTTTAACTATTTTTAATTAATTTTATCGCCTCTGTGGTCTAGCGGTCCAGGTGTTGGACTTGACTTCATGACGTCCCGGGTTCGATTCCCGGGTCGGGCTACACAAAGATAATGTGGTTATTGCGATTTTCTAATAAAAAAATTCGGGATTGAATGTGTGTCCGGTTAGCAATAGGCTTGCCATCTATCACATTGTGAGACTTAATGTCTTTGGCTACTCGTGGGTGTCCTGGTTGTGCCTACGTGCGTGGGTGCCTACTTCTTCGGGGATATGGGCGTGAAGATACTTACTTTTACTTATTTTTTATTTGTTTTTGAAGTTGTGCAAATATTACTGGAATCATTAATTAACTGGAATCATTAATTAACTGGAATTATAAAGGTTATTCTATGATTTTACTGCGGAATCCTAAAACACTTAAAATTACACGTGTAAGGCTCTGCGGGTGGCGCTACTGCAGAGAGGGGCATTTTTTGTTAGATCAGTCTGTCTGTATGATAAATGTTAACATTAGGGATTTGTGGAACAGCTACCAGCTAAATTTATATATCTTTTTTTTTTGTTTAAAAGCGAAAAAGCATCTGTCTTGATGAAAACTGGAAACGTAGACGTTATTGGGGCGTTGCTACCCTATGAACAAATTTTTATGTCACGTGTGCAAGAATACCGCTTAAAACGATTAGAGCGACTATTGTGAAAGAAACAATAACTAAACTACTTAACCGATTTGAATCAAATTTGCACACGGTGTGCAGTTTGATCCAACTTGAAAGATAGGATAGCTTACATCTCAATTTATAATCAAAAATATTAACATCCGAGCGAAGCCGGAATAGACAGCTAGTATTTTAATATAAATTACGCATCACGTTGTTTGTCCGCGATGGACTCCGAAACCACTTAACCGATTTTAATCAAATTTGCACACCGTGTGCAGTTTGATCCAACTTTAAAGATAGGATAAAAAATATTATGATAAAAAAATTACCATCCGAGCGAAGCCGGAACAGGCAGCTAGTATAAATATAAATAAGTAATGTTACCAATTTCATGAATACTAATTTGGTCACAAATAGTATTAAAATGTTACAAATAGCGGCACTATTAGTGTATAATTAATTAGTGTATAACCTTATTTAGATATGATTCTGGTTATTTTTTATGGATTTATTATAACGTTGTCTTCAAAATAGTTAACATTTACATATCTATTATTTGATCAAAGCCTACAGCTTATTCAATTTTGAAATTTAAAAGCCTTAAAGGCGAATCTAACATAATTCTGAGATTAAATTAAATAAATTCAGTTTTTGATCATATTTATCATCCTAGTATAGACATCTTGCCTACATTTGGAGTTGTATAAAACCAAATTATCCATAAAACAAAGCCTAGTCATTAAAATATCTCTAGAGTCTAGTTTCCCATAAACAAATACCGACAAAAACTATATTATAATGTAGTTGCAATAAAAACTGATGTGGTTTGTACAGTCAGGTGCATATAAGATTCAACATTTTTTTTCTTGGAAATAATAACTTGTAGATAATGGGGTAGGTTATGAAGTAAGTAATGCGTGTTTGTATAATTTGTTAAACGGCCTGTCAGTTTTGATGTTGTATTATGAAAACTAGTAGCTAGTTTGACTTGATTAATAATGGCGCATATCGCAATGATAAAAGTATTTTGGATTTAGATTCATCTAAACGACCTATTTTAATTATTTGTGGACTATTTGTTATGCATAAAAGTAGCTTTTTAAAATTTGACATAAAAAAATTGTACGCCATCCCGCTATTGTAGAAATTGTTATTACCATTTCATAGAAATAAGTCTTTCTAATCTTGATGTAATTTATTTTTAATTTGTAAAATTATTTAAATAATTTATACACGGGGCACTTCTAGATTAGCTAGTGTATCCGATCTTAGGCATTATTATTTTTATAAGAAAATATAAATACACATTTTTTTGTTGGTTGACTTGGGGATTAAACCCGTGACCTCAAGAAGTCAAGTCCGACATTGAACCGCTATACAGCAGAGCGCGCGCTATACGTATACCCTAACTTTTTGAATTATAAAACCATATAGTTTTAACTTTGTATCAAATAAATAAATGCAGCCGTCACATTATTTGTAATTTTGGAAACTTTCTGAAGTGAAACTTTTTTATTCAATGTGACTTGAAACTAGCAGAAACAAAAATGCGTCATGTTAAAAAACAAATACATATATAGGATTAAAGTTGACATATAAGACATTACATTTTGATAAATATATGCAAACACATTTTTTTATCTATTTTGTATTACAAAATATGCATAATATTATATGTTATTTATAAAGCATATTCATGTTTAGACATGTTACAATCGATTAAATTATCTTGATTTTTTTCATTCAAAGTTTAAATTAAATATATTAAATGTTCGATCAGTTTTATATGTTGCGGACTGTACCAACTAATATCTTAAAACAAAATGTCGGATGATTTACAACCTTACATTACTTCATGTAAGGTTCATTTTAGTAACAGTTATAAAGTTGTTTTTTGTACCGGTTTGATAGGGATACATAATTAGAGCAGGTGTTCACAGATCATGATTTTTTATCTCGCTCGAAATCCCTTTGGTATAGAGATACAGTCCCAGTTTACATACTGGGGATGGATTCTGGTTCTGAGGATATATTTAAATAATAAGACCGGCACCTGCTGCTTTATTTTATTAACCAACTCCAAAAAGACGAGTTTTTCAAATTCGACTTTACTTTTTTTTGTGTTTTTTATCGATTCTTATCCAGTCACAAAAGGATTTTGATGATTTATTTTTGAAAAGGTAGGTCATGATTAGCGATGCTCAGTGACATCTATGGTGTCTACATTTATCTGTTACCATCAGTAAAGCTATCTAATTAATCGCTATCTTAAAAGATAGGAGAAACTGCCTCTTACTCTTCTTCACTTGATCACATAATAAAAATGAATATTTTTATCATCATTTCATTATAATATCCATTTTGTATGTCAGTGTCTAATGAAATGAATCATGTCTATGGTCAAGTGCTCAAGTGTTCTCAGGGTCTCAGGTTCAATTAAGTGTCGGGCAAGTCGGTAATTAAACCCGAAATATATTTCAACTCTCAAATAAAAACAACGTTGCCGTTTGGAGATTAGTTTGCCACGTATAACATTTGGATTAAAATACATTCGACTAATCGAATTAACCCTGGTTTTACCTCTGTTTACCTCTTTGAAGATACGAGCTTGAAGATAAAATAAATAAATAAATATCCCTGCTCAAGTTACAGAAATTGATACTAACCCCAAAGTACAAAGTACAAGTAATTACATGTGTTATGGGTGTTAGTCAACGATTCTAATACAAGGAGCTACTAAATTATCTACCAGAATAAATTTAATAAGCACCTAGAAATGCAGGTCTAAATGTTAATTAAACAAATGCCTGCTCCTGTTGGGAATCGAATCCGATCGTGGTTGATCGGTAAATTTAAGCGTGTACTCTTACGAGGGGTAAGAGTACACGCTAGGCGGTCCACTAACGTAAGAGGCGGTCCACTACTTTAAAAAAATACTTATGTAATATTATTCAAGAAATTAGAAAATAAGTACCCATTGTAAATCTTGAGACATTCACATCTCTGTCTACTCTGGAAATAACGGACTTGATATTATATATACAAACATACCTCACATTATATGTTAATTCTTTCACAGACCCTCCTACGCATACTATAAATATCTTATTTTATTAATCCGCTTCCAAAACTCTCTTATCGTGCAGTTTGTAGAGCAACGCCCCGCTGTGCTAAATAAGCAAGGACGGACAGATAAATTTATATATAATTATTGTGAAATATATCTATATTATCTAGTCTATAATAATAAATTAAGCTTTTATATTATAAGATAGCGAACAAGCAGGCTAACCTGATGGCAAGAGATAATCATGCCTTTAAATACTAAATCGCCTCTGTGGTCTAGCGGTCCGGCGTCGGACTTGACTTCTTGAGGTCCCGGGTCAGGCAACAAAAACATTAGAAAATGTATATTTTCAATTTTCTAATAAAATTATTATTTATTAGTGTCTTTGGCTAGTCGTGGGTGACATGGTTATGCCTTTGCCTACCTCTTCGGGGATATGGGCGTGAAGATACTTCTTCGCTATCTTATGGCTGTGTTCTTAGACCATGTGTGTATTGGCTTTATAACCAGCCAGTACGGAACACGATAATTGCGATCATTGATTCTATGGTGGCAGACATTTAACCGGGTCCCAGCGGCGGTGCCAGATCTCATTAGCAAGCCTAGATGCGAGAAAATTATATAATAAATAAATGTTTCTGGACAAGTTACACCAGTTCAATCTAACCCCAAAGTAAACAAATTATATGCGTGTATTAAGGGTATTAATCAACGATACTAATACATATAAAAAATTAAATAGATACCAGAATAAATTTAATAAACACCCAGACCCGGAAAATGCAGACATCTAATTGTTCATCACAGCCTGTCGGGAATCGAACCCGAGCGTCGCAGTTGGTCAGTGTAGTTAGACGCGTACGCTAGCTACTCGACCAATGAGGCGGTCCATATATATTTTTTTTATGTATATAAGATTGTTTACGCGCGACTTTATCATGGAATAAATTTTCATGATACAGTTCCCCATTATATTCTTTGGACGCTAGTTTTTAAAAAAAGTTGCCTAGATTTGAACTCGGGTCTTTGTTTAATGCATATCAAATTTCATTGGAACCGGTCCAACGATGGTCCGTGAAAGTGTAACAGAAGGATTCCGTTTTGTGGACGGAATAGGGTTCCCAACCATCTCGGAATATTAGAGATTCCAGCAATAATGGTTAACCTCCCTAACTCCCGGGAAATAATAATATAATATATAAAAATATAAAAATAAATGTTTTAAAAAAACTGTTTAACATTAACAAAATCAAACCTTTATCTTCGCGTCTTTTTTCTACTCCCCTCCTTCAGGCGTCGTTGGATCCGCAAATATGAAACTTATTACACTCCCAACAAATACTAGATTATAATTTTTTTTTCGAATCGATCAACGAACAGGGGCTCGCTTTTAAAACCCTCCCGGGTTAGTTCTTTCGTGATTTGGCAACCCTACGAAACCAACAAAATCAACACTAGCGCCCTCATAACCCATCCTAATTAAAACGACCACCAAGACCTTTAGTATTAACATATCTATCCTTTTAATTCAATTCCCAATCTCTGAATCCAAGACAGATGTTTAAAGCAATAAAATTTTATCTCAGAGACTTCACATAGGAAACACCTGTCGTTTCTGGTTTTTTGGGGTCCAAATATCAGGTATCTTTGATATGTGAAGGTCAAGTTTTTGCGTTTCAAACAGATAAATAAATTATAATAATGTTATCACGATGTTAAATAAGTGGATGAGTTTTCTTTTATTTAAAAAATACAAACAGAATGCACACGTATCAAAAAATTTAATCTTACTAAAATAACCAAAAAAAATATTAAAAAAATCAATAAAACGTAACAAAATCTGTCTGTAATGTAGTTAAAAATCACCTTATCTTGTCTGAATCTTATTCAACCACACCAGGTTTCAAACAAATAATCCTGAATTTATACTGAATTTTGTGTCTGTAATTACTAAACTACTAAATGTATGATTATCAAAAAATTGCACAAAAATCTTAAGAACACATAATATAGAACAAAAAGAATATGATACAATTGAACTACGGGTTAATGAATTATTTGCCTATTTACATTTCGATTTTTATCCGTCTCCCTCGGAAACTCAGTTATTAAAACGGTAAAAAGTAGCTCTTAACTTTCTGGAAACAAAGAGCACCTACCTATCATTTTACGTTACGATCGGTTCAGTATGTTCGGATAACGGATACAGTCAAACAGACAAAAATCCAAATATTTTAAAAATGTGTTCTGCTACCTATTCGCTATTCTTAGTCGGCTGCAACTCTTTTTAAGTATCTTCTATGTTCAGGATTTACTGTTTACAGTTTTACGTTAAATATAAAATTCTCGTGTCACAACGTTAGATACCGTACTCCTCCGAAACGGCTTTACCGATATTCACCAAATTTTATATGCACATTCAGTAGGTCTGAAAACCGGCTAATATTCATTTCGCATACTCTTAAGTGATAAAAGTGACTCACCCCAATTTTTTTTAAATAAAATTACATTAAAAAAAGTAGCAGAACAACATCTGCGGGTCAGCTAGTAATATGTACAGATATTGAATTTGGCTACCATTTCACATAGATGGTATTTTATTATGTTTAGGGCATGTCATATGGTTTTCAAAAATCCGAGACAATATTATAACCGCAACCTTTTCCAATCTATATAAATATTCTATTAGTAAGCATTATCTGTATCCCAGATCATGAACTTATTTAAATACGAATCGTAAACTAGAAAAGCGTCATTTGATGTCTTGTGGCTATAAAACCAGGAGCCGCCCACAGCGTTTGGTAATTATTTTAATTAGCTGTCATTCTGAATCACGCTTTTATTTGTTTTTTATGGAATAAGGCGAAGAACAAGCATCCAGCAGAGTCGTTAACAACAGTACCACTGCTAAAGCGCTGCGCAACAACTTGCCTCGCTAACTAGTTGCTATTGTGTTTTATTTATCAATAACTAGCGACCCGCCCCGGCTTCACACGGGTATAAAATGTACACGTAAACCTTCCCCTTTAGTCACTTTATCTGTTTAAATAAACCGCATCAAAATCCATTGCGTAGTTTCAAAGATTTAAGCATACAAAGGGACATAGGGACAGAGGAAGCGACTTTGTTTCATACTATGTAGTGATGTCCATGTTAGCTGTGCGTTAATTATTAATATCTACATACGAATCGTGTTTCCTATAAACAGAAACATGTTTCCCTTATAATGCTTTGAAAAATATACACATACATATATATCTTCACGCCAAGTCCCTTACGGGGTTGGCAGAGGATATCGAGTGCCAGACCTCACGATCCTGACAAACCTGTCTGGCTTCTTTCATATTAATTATCCTTTTCATACAAACACGCCGGTTCCTGAGACTCTTGACACCACCCCCGGATCAGAGCCGAGCGATCTGATCGTGGAATGTAAACCCTTTGTCTCCCCGGGTACCTACATCCATCCACATTCGCATTGTATATTTGCTTTGTCAATCTTTCATCTGTCATTCTTTCAACATGTTTCTTCTTTCTTTCCCACTCTTTCTCGGATCTCACTGTTACGAATGCGGTCAGCGAGCGTTACACCACAGATTTTGCGTAGCGCTCTCATTTCGACCGCATCTATCCTACTTTCATGCTTTTTCTGACGTGCTATGAAAAATATAAAATTCTAATCAGTGTAGGGTTTATAAAATATTACAACCTTCATAAATTAAGACTTTATAACCCTTTAGGGCTAAGACCTAGAAAATTACTTATTAGCAAGCTTAATAGATAATAAAGTGAACCTAACGCCACCTGGTGTCTGAGGCTGGTAAGACCTCATTAGATTCGTTTTAAGCTCGTAGTTGAGCTCCTTTGATATTTGTATTGAAGCACTCAGTATTACACAGCATTCAGACTAATTTTAAGCGTTTTAATATTGTACTAATGAGGCAAAGTTTAGCCGTTGTGACATGACAATACAATGTACATACACATTAACATATTTTCGTAGGTACCCGGGGAGACCAAGGCTGACATTTCACGATCAGATCAATCGGATATTATCCGAGGGTGGTGTCTAGAGTCTCCGAAACCGGCGTGTTTGTATGAAAAGGGTTATGAATGTGAAGGAAGCAAGACAGGTTTGTCAGGATCGTGAGGTCTGACACTCGATACTCTCTGCCTACGTAAGGGACTTGGCGTGAAGATATGTTTGTATGTGTGTGTGTTCGTATTTAATTTTAAAAAGACTCTATGATATCTGATGTTTTTTTGTTGATTTTATATATGTTAATAGTTGACTAACTCGGTGACCGAGCGTTGTTTGGATGGTAATGTTTCTTAATTTCTAAAGTCGCCTCTACAAGATGGTTCAGTATTAGAGAATAGATTATAGTAACAGTAGAGTACCAGTGATGGTGACTGGTTTATTGTGCGAATGGACGGCGAGGGGATGGTGTTGTCGGTTTTTTTGTCACAGGTACCAGGCTAGCGACGGTATCACATTCGCATATGTCGTAAATTCCACAGTGCCAACTGATATTTACTTTCACCTTAGGTTAGGCAGGTTTGCAAGAATCGTGGTACTAAAATAAAAAAGGAAACAAAAGTATGTTCACGCCCATACCCCCGAAGAAGTAGGCATAAGCACAGCAGCACAGGCGGTTCTGCTGTCGGACTTGACTGCATGAGGTCCCGGATTCGATTCCCGGGTTAGGAAACCAAAATAAAATTGGATTTTTCCAATTTTCTAATTAAAAAAAAGGTTGCTCGGGATCGGATATGTGCCCGGTTTGCGATAGGCTTGCTACCTACCACATTGTGGGACTTAGTGTCTTCGGCTAGTCGTGGGTGCCCTTATTGTGCCTCTGCCTAGGTCTTCGGGGATATGGGCGTTAAGATACTTAGATACTTTTTTTCACATTTAGACACACTAAATTAATATTAGCAAATGTATGGTATTGAATTGTTTCTATCTTTGCACTTTAAGAAACACTATTATGTTTTTTTGTATATGAAAACACTTGCACTGTTTTAAAAAACAAAAATATTAAGTGAAACAGTGCAAGTGTTTCCATACATTAAAAAATGTGTGATAATTTCAAAAAAACTTTTCAAAGGATAAGAATTTTAAAACAGTAATGTCTAAGGCTGACACAGACCTCATTAAAATCCTTTTAAGCTCGTTACAAACTGTCAGACTGCTATTCACATTGAAGCGGCTATTCATATCAGATATCCAGACAATTACAGTTTAGCAATTTAGACATTGATATAATGAGACTGTACGAATTGAGTTATTTTTACGATGCTGCAATTGTAGAGTCAAATAAATTAAATCAAAACCTGTACATCAAAATTATTACAGGTTCAAATCCTGCCTGGGGCAAAACTTTTCTTTCTTTAAAATTTATAGAGGTTATAGCCTATTTTCTGTCCAGTCTCCATAGTCCTAGTGCTCACTATTGTCGTAATCCTGGTTGGAGATAATGCGTTATTAACAACTTTGATGTAAAAGGTGATATGCACGGAATAAATAAATGAGAAGGGAAGACCTGTTGCCTTCAACAGACGAGTACTGTACATTACATGAAAATGTAATAATGCCTATTTTTGTGTACTTAGACGAAAATACTTTGAAATTAGTCTATTGATTAGTTATTGCTAGTTTTTAACCCCCGAGAGAGAAAGCGGAATGTTGTGAGTTAGACGTGTTTGTATATGTATTATTTTTAATTTTAGGATATTTCTTTTTTGTTGTATCTAAATTAATTTACAAAGAATCTATGACACATCTATGTAAAATATCCAAGAACTTTTTAAAATCTGGAAAGCGCGCTACGAATTAAACCTTTTGAATAAGTGTATACAGAACCATTTATGCATTTTATTACTTATCGATGTACAAGTTAATTATCAGATTATGATCAGAATATATTATCAGAATATCATAAATATTTTTAATGCGACCAAAAGAAACAGGTTGTAATTTTTAATTAAGATGTCAAAAGAAATATAAAAGTAAAACATCTATAAATTACAAATTTCATTTGAATATCATTTCTATGCTATTGGTTCGTAAAAGCGCTGTCTGTATATTGAAAATATTTTTTTTTTATTTGACCGCCTCGTTGGTCGAGTGGCTAGCGTACACGCCTAACTACACCGATCATCCGCGATGCTCGGGTTCGATTCCCGACTGGGGCAGGCATTTGTGTGATGAACATTTAGATGTCTGCATTTCCGGGTCTGGGTGTTTATTAAATTTATCCTGGTATCTATTTAAGTATTTCTATGTATTAGAATCGTTGACCAACACCCATAACACAAGCATATAGTTTGCTTACTTGGGGGTTAGATTCAATTTGTGTAACTTGTCCAGGGATATTTATTTATTTATAAAAAAAACCTATTAATATTATAAATTGTTAAAGTTTATTTGTTACTCCTTCACGCAAAAACTGCTGAACCGTTTTTATGAAATTTGACACACGTAAAGGGTAACTTGGATTAACATATATGATAGTTTCCATCCCAAAAAATGTTTCTGTGGGACCATTAATAGCGCGGGCAACAGCTAGTTTGGATCTACATGATTGGGATACGCAAACTATAATACTTTTAACGATTTTACGAGTTACGACACCGTTCTTGGACTATGGTGATAAGAGAGTGAATCATGCTGGTAAGCATATTGTAGATTTATGTGTGGAAAGAAATCTCCTTGTGTCTAACACAATGTTTCAGTATACGTATACATGGAGAAGGAATGATCAAATGAGTATGATATGTATCTATGTATAATACTTTTAATTAAATTATTGTCAGTATTCTTGTTCTTTGTTCGCAAGTAATGCGTGATGCACCTTTTTTTTTTCTTTAATTGGCTGAGTTTTCGTTCGTTTGAATTTTGTTTGTTTTTTGATGAAAGTTGTTTGTTGATTCTTTAATGTTCAATGTAAAACCTATGTTTGATCAAAATTGTTTCAGCTGGAGAGAGGATGTCATCTTTGTTAAAAAATACAAATAGGTATGATATACCTATACTTTAAAAACCTTTTATCTTTTTTTTATGTTATAGGAAGGCAAACAAACAGACGGATTTCCTGATGAAATTTACGCCGCCTAGAAACACCAAAGGTGGTAATAGTGCGTTGCCAAGGTTGGGATGTTAGGCCTCGAGCAAAAGTAAGTTTAACGGCTACCTTACCCTCCGAACCGGAACACGTCATGACGTTATGGCGGCAGGAATAGGTAAGGCGGTGGTACCAATCCGGTACTATTTTTTGTTATGTTAGTTATTGTCAGAAGGTTCTTATGAAGAGAAAAACCGGAAAATTACTGGGAAAATCAATAGTTTATTTTCTTCCATACAATCTGAACACGTGGTTATTCGTTAATGGTTTTGTACATTTTGAATCCATAATTTTATTAACTAAAAGTGATACCTTACTTACGCGCGGGGCAAGCCGCATGCGTTTCTAGTTTTATGAATAAACCCATCATATTGCATATCCGATTCGATGTACGATTTGATACGAGGTTTAGTTTGATCAAAACTGATATATGTAAATCACGGGTCTAAAGCTAAGTCTACACTGGCTGAAAAATAACGATCATCATTGTACCTCCCATCAAACCCTTGATTAAGTATTTTTTAATTACAATTATTAGTTGTAAATAAAAAAAAGAGTAGTTTAAGTTTTAGCCCTGATGATGCTGTATAAGCGAAACCGGTAGGCTACTAATTACAAAGTAATAAATTATAAGTGATAAGTAAAACAGTACAAGTGTTTCTTTCTTTAAAAATATAAATATTTGGAAGTTTTACCAAGCGCCGACGATGGAAAATATCAAATATAATAAAAAATACTATTACAAATATTACCGGTTTCAGAGTGTTATAATTTAAAATAAAAAACGTTGCAGTATTAATACAATAAAAGTAAGTATAATTTCAATAACAAGCAGAATATAACACCAAAATAAAAATTCCAAACAAAACCTGCGTATGATGGTCAGATTTCTCGCTAAAAATCGCTATTAATGGTCCATACGTTCCAAAGTTATGATGCCACAGATACACTCAAACACACGCATAGACACGTCAAACTTATAATACCCGTCTTTTTTCGTCGGGGTTAAAAATAACGTGTAGTAAGTAATCTGTTTGATGATTTACGTTATAAATATACAAATAATGCGGATCAAATGGACGATGTGTTAAGAGCTTCTGAAAATCCTTTCTACTATTTAGTCAGTGCTTGGCATTGTTGTAATCTGATTTTGAGGGTAGGGTAGTTGAAAAAAATTAATTAGATTGTTGCTATATCAGTTTATTTTTTTAATTATTTTAATAAAGAAGCAAACCACCCCGCGGTCAAGTTGCTAAATACATTGCTATCGTGAGTTTGATATACCTAGATAAAAAACTAAAAAGTAAGTGTTAGTTTTACCTTATGTGGTATTACCTTAAGAATGAAAAATTTATAACAACGGTACAAAATTGATGGGCAATGGGTCTTAACACAAAGTTATTGCTATAAAGATTTAACAATAAAAAAATGCCTTGTTAAATATCTAACTAACAATTATTAACCATAAACCGTGAACTCGAAATATGCAATATATTTTAAACTTTAACTTCTTATTTTAGAGTGCAATATTTCTTTATACTGCCCACGCAAACATGTATTGAAAGAGGTACGCGATTTGTAGTAGAAGGGGAGCTCAAGCTGCTTAATGCATAGTCACCCGAGCAACTTGAGAATGTGTTGAACATTGTCAATAAAATGTTGTATGAAAAACGGTCAGCATGTGACTTATGAATTTGAGATGAGCGCCTAAAGTCACTGTAAACTGTAACTGTGAAACTATAAACAGTGAGTGAGAGGGCCACCCATTCTTTATGTCCCGTGAACTCGTCAAATTATTTTTGGTAAAACAATTGGTATGCGATAAACACAACTTATCTTAACCTGACATTCTAGTGTATATTTACAAACTGAAAACACAGCCACAAGTGAAGGATATACTAGAGATATTTAGCGATAGTACAAGTATCGCCTATGACATAATCTAACGCATTCGAATAATAACCCAAATACCTTCACGTGCTCCCCTACTACAGAACTATCAATACTGGTATTATTTTGGCCAAATTCAAACGGTAACTTAATAACAATTGATACATGTTTTTACAATATTGGCAAATACATAGATAAAATAGGTACAGTTGCCATTAAACACAAAAACACCTAATGTGCATTGACTTCCTGATGCTAGGCAGTTCAGTTTTTTTTGTGTGTTTTTCTCGCGGTTTTCGCAACTTCACCAAACTTTGTTTTGCTTAAATAAATCAACCAGCTACTACATTATACTCTTCAGACCGAAATACGAGAGTAGCGAGCCATGAAATTGTAGCGACCGGAGTTTGTAAGATAATTGTACTATTTCAGGTGGGTCGTCGTAAAAAGTTTTTTCACAGGGTTGACAAATACGAACTACTTTTTTACCAAACTAGTTGCTTTGTATCAAGCCTTTTGATCCTTTTTTGTGACGCTCTGATGTGACGACCCCATAGTCCGCAGGTTACTCCTAGATTATTTCTATACTTCTTATCGTCGGTGCTTAGTGGAATTCCATTCTTGATACAATTTATTTACAAACACTTTCCACAATATATTTTTATTTCTTATTTTTATGGTTTAGCCAACCGGTTTCGCTATACAAGCATAAATTGTTACTCCTAGATTATTCCATCTCCGTAGTCATGAGAGTGTGGTGAAAAGTCGTTCATCAGCTCGAACGCATTGGTACCTTATAACTGGAGTGTGGGGTAGCCAGTGGTCATACATATTTTATTTTTGGACAGATTTTTTACATTACAATGTGATATTAAAATACATACTTTCCCCAGAATGTTCTACATTCTATAGAAAAAAAATCCCATATAAACTGAACAGGTGGAACGAAGTTCTCACCATACTTTTAAACTTAGAAATGCTACAAGTTAGAAGGAATCTTAAAGTTAAAAAAAGTCTGAGCAGTCCTGGACCAAAACATGGATGTGATGATTAACTCTCAATTAGTTAAAACATTCGTCCTCATCTCCACAAGGTCAATTGAAATGTAGACACATTAATATTCGCTGGTGAGTCACCATTATTCATTTTTCCTCCTCAATAAACGAGTTTGACAAACGGAAGCGACGCCATTTTTACAGGAATAGTCAATTGGGTGCTCTTTACAAAATTTCAACGTGGACTGATAATTGTAATATTGGTGTTTCCTCTTAAATTATCGCCTTGGTCTAGAGGTCCGTCGTCGGACTTGACTTCTTGAGGTCCTGGGTGCAATCCCAGGGTCGGGCACCAAAAGAAATAGGAAATGTGTTTTTCAAATCTAATATATAAAATTCTCGTGTCACGGTGTGCGTGATTGAACTCCTTCGAAACGGCTTGACCAATTCTCATGAAATTTTGTGAGCATAGTGAGAATCGGCCAACATCTATTTTTCATACCCCTAAGTGATAAGGGTTGTCCACCCTTGACATTTTTTCCTAGAAATAATTTATATAGCAAAACACAACGCTTGCCGGATCAGCTGGTTTTGTTATAAAAATAGCGTTGTGCGGGATTGGATATGTGCATGGTTGGCGATGGGCTTGCCACCTATCACACTGTGGGACTTAGTGTCTTCGGCTAGTCGTGGGTGCCCTGGTTGTGCCTTTGTCTATCTTTTCGGGGATACGGGCGTGAAGATATTTTTCACTGTTTGTTTCTTCCTAGATGGTTTTGGTATAAACATAATTTAAAAGCAGTAAAACTGCAAAAAACCGATTACAATTTCAGCAGTCATCTATTTGTACAAGTATTTATCTAGCTTTCCTTAGGATTCCATTATCATAGTCAGACTTAATATCAATAGAACTTAGAAATACGCTTTTTCAAATCAGATTCATTCAGAAATGACGAAGGAATTGGTTAATATACATATAACATGTAGGAGTCGAGCATATTATTACCTCACCCTATTTTAGAGTCGGATAAAAATATTTTTATGTACACAGAAAAATAATTAGTAGCAAAAGTTATGGTTATGACAAAGAGTTAGAAAACAATCTGAAATAATAAAGTAAAAGAGGGAAATGTTTTTAAAAAAATGTTCCTGATTTTTAACCTGTTAATGCCCAGAAGAACTGTAAAATTCCGATTCCAATTTGATGATTCTTCTTTGGCAAGGTAGATCATGATTCCGAGATGGGCCCATATAAATTTTATCGAGATTCGAAACGTGTTTATTGTTAAACTATATAATCGCCTCTGTGGTCTATCGGTCCGGCGTTGGACTTGCCTTCATTAGGACGGGTTTGATCCTTGGGTCGGGCAATCTCAACAAACAAATTATATCAAAAACAGCTATTTTGCGACGGGAAAAAAGGATTCTGCTTCTTTGTGTTTATAATATTAGCTAAGATTTTTTTTATGATAATGGTAGGCAAATAAGCAGACGGATCTACTGATGGTAAGAAATTCGCCAGCTAGAGACACCAAAGGTGGTAATGGTGCGTTGCCAACCTGAGGCCGGGATGTTAGGTCTCGAGCAAAAGTAAGTTTACCGGTTACCTTACCCTCCGAACTGAAACACGTCTACGGCAAGCGTTGGACGTTATGGCGGCAGGAATTGGACGATATGGTGGTACCAATCCGGGCGAGTCGTTGCGAAACTCTACCACCTTGAAAATCTGAAATTTTGGAATCACATTGAAAAATGAAGTTGGATATAATTTTAAAAACTTCTAAACTGCCCGAACAAGAAATTAAAAATCCATTAAAGTAGTCCGCTCTGATTATTTGACGAATACCAAGTTGTGGAAGAAATCTCTTTCACAACCGGTTCCGCTTGTTTTATAATTACGGACTCATTTAAAGCTTCACTGATTAATAATTTTAGTGGTAAGTTTGTAAAACTTCAACGTTTTGGAGTTTCTTTTTCTTTTTTATTGAAATTAGCAAACATTTCTTTTTTCTATGGGTAACAGGTTTTTAGGGTTCAGCAGAATGGCAACAATAGAACCTTCATGTCTGTCAGTAAGTATGTCACAGTTTCTTACTCCTAAACAATTAAAACACTGTTGAAACATTGTAGGTATGCTTATTCTTTGAATTTAACGATTTTTATATGATAAACGTGAAATTAAAAATGTTTTACAAGTCCTTGAGTAAAACTATATCGTATCTTCCTAAGGATAATTTCGATTACGTCGAATTAAAATTAAAAAAAACCCCATCGAAATCGGCTAACGAGTTCAGATGTCATAAAGCCCTAGACAGACACACATGTCTATGTGTGTCTGTCTAGGGACACGTAACACTTATAACACCCCTCTTTTTCCACCCAGGGGTTGATAAGTTTTTATAGATGGGAATTTAATTAAGTAACACTAAAATGAAAAATAAAAACATTAATCCCCAACAAATTCTACATGCAAAATGTACTAAGAACCATCTCTACCACGTCAATTATCAAATAGAAATGCCACATTGAAATATGTTCTTACGTTCAAAAGTTATAATCCCACAAACTGGCATACACACACACAAACACACAGACACGTCAAACTTATAAAATCTCTCTCTCTCCTTCGAGGGTTAAAAATGATACTGAGATTTCTTAAACATTTTTTAGTATGATAAATACGAAAGTGTGTATTTCTGTACGTTTGCTTGGTTTACCGCCTCTTAACCTTTTTTGACCGCCACGTTGGTCGACTGGCTAGTTTAGCGTAGCAAGGTTCCGCTACGATTCCTTACGGGGGCAGGCATTTGTGTGATGAACATTTATATGTCTGCATTTCCAGGTATTAATTAATTTATTCTGGTATCTATTTTAAGTATTTCTATTTATTAGTATCGTTGACTAACACCCATAACACAAGCATTTAATTTGCTTACTTTCGGCTTAGATTCAATTTGTTTAATTTGTCCAAGAATGTTTATTTACATTATTTTGTTGAATTTTAGGATAGAAACAGATGACATGGCGGAAAAGGACTTTAAAGGAGGTTCTAAAAAGAAAAGAAGGCTTTCTTTTTAGAATCTCAACAGGTGACAGATAAATACCTTAATTACGCGTGTGAAGCCTGGACTGCAGCTAGTCTAGAACATTAATCAGACCGAGCTAAACAAAGTCTGTAAAAACGATTAAAAATTTAAGCTCTAACAAGGATTGAATTTCACTCTTTCAAGTTAAAAGTTCTCAAGTACAAAGTATTTTTAGTAATTATCATCTGGATATAAAATTTTATCACCCATAAAAGTTTTATAGCGCGACAATGATTGAATAAACGTTCAGAAACGATCGAGTTTATACCTCTACGCTTTAATAAAGCAGTTTGATCAAGATTGTAAGTTTCTACTGATATTTTATGTTATGAATCCCACCGTCTTACCTTTTCCAGCCGTCATTATATGGCCCGCCATGTATCCGCATTTCCTTTTCCAAAACAAAATGGCAGCACATGCAACTGTATTCCAATTCTATACGTAAACATTCACTTATGTGGCAGCTCCACAGATTTGTTTGAATTTATTGTGTGTGTTTGGAAACGAAGTTCCGATTGCTAACAGTGTCATGTTCCATTCCGGGGTCTTCGATCGGGGTGGTTGTTGTATAATAGGTCTAGCATCACGATCACAAACAGCGACATCTGTAACATCTGTGGTCTTTATAGGCTAAGATCTTACTACTCGTACCAAGAAAGCAATGAGCTTGCTAAGAGATAGCAAAAAGCACATTGCTCTTCTTACGGTAAGATACGAGGACGGCAGTCTTTATTGGGTACCTATCCATCTAGACCAGAACATGCAAGTACAAAACACTGTCATCGTAACCGCAGGATTAGGTAAGGCCGTGGATCTTTACCATTATCTTTTTGTAATTATTAGTGTTATAAATAAGAAGATCATATAGTTGTTTTTATGGTAAGATACGAGTACATCGTATTGCTGAGGCCAATGATTACTTGGTACCGTCCAGACCGGAACATTCAAGTACCAAACACTGTCATTATAACCGCAGGATTAGGTAAGGCGGTGGATCTATACTATTATCTTTTTTGTAATTAAGGGTGTTATAAAAGACAGACCACTCGTTCCATTGTTGAAAAATGCATTTTTTTATATAGTGTGTACAATTGAGTTCTACCAAGTGCCGAAGCAGAAAAGTGTAAGTTCTTGGGTGGTCTTGGATCCACCAAACATAATATTTATAAAATAATCCACAACCATGATTATCCTTTGATAAAAACCGAATCAAATAATTTATGGCATCAGAGGTCAGATATGTTGTCACATTAACAAAATAAATGACATAATAATCCTGTTTTACAAGGTTCTTGCTTTATAAATATTTAAGATTTAAAATATAGTGGAAACCTTCACGCTTGGCAGTACTAGAGGGAGGTTACAATAATCATGTCTGGAAGACTTCATTAGCAATGGTATAAGACGATTTTTTTCATGTGATAAGTATCTTCAAAGTATATTCACGTCCTTATCCCAAAGGTTTAGGCAGAGGTGCGACCAGAACACTCTTGACTAACCGAAGATGTTATCTCCTACAATATGATAATTGTTAAACAATTCACCAACCAGTCGCTGATCCTATGTTAATTTATGTAATAAGACAGCGACCAAGCACAAGGCTCTTTTGATGGTAAGAAACAACCATGGGACATAAACACTACAGATGTTACAGGTGCGTCGTTCTCATGTGGCCGGAATGTAGTGGCAGTAACAGTGAATGGGGTGGAGCCCTACCTATAAAGGTGCTAAATATATCTTGCCAACTTCAATTAGAGGGTTAAGATTATAAACTTTACGAAAATAACTAATTAGTAGCTAGTATTCGTTCTGTGGCTATTCTGAGCGTCAATGTGTTTAGTTTCCTGAAATATGGCATTGGTTGACCCTGACATTCTGACGGCACGAAGAAATAGAGCGATGATACCAATTTAGGCGAGTCTTGCAGGAGTCTGTCTCCTGTTTTGACTGACGTTTGTGGATGAGTCAGTTTTCCAATTTATTTTGCAGATTATTTTGTTCATCATCATGGAATGCGATAGGGCCATCACATCCCAACATCAAAAACAAATTAAATAACCCCAGTGCTCGTCATTGTTTTGTTCCGTTTCGTATTTGCATAAGAAAACGACTCACCAGTAACATCATAGTGTCTATAAGCAACAGCTATTATTATCCAGATCTGCTTGTGAACAAGTTTACTATCTTGCAACATGACAAATAGATACATTATTACACAACTGATTCCCCCATGTTGATCCGGGCTTCTTTGCAGAATGGATCATCTGCCTTCCTACCAGGCAGCTCGTAAAAGGCGAGCGCAGGCTTACTGTCGCTAACATTGTGACATCTGACTAGCTGGTAGAGTTTCGCAGCGACTCACCCGGATTGGTACCACCGACTTACCTATTCCTGCCGCCATAGCATCATTACGTGTTCCAGTTCGGAGGGTAAGGTAGCCGGTAAACTTACTATTCCTCGAGGTCCAACATCCCGGCCTAAGGTTGGCAACGCAATATTATCACCTTTGGTGTCTCTAGGCGGCGGGAATTTCTTGCCACCAGGAAATCCGTCTGCTTGTTTGCTTTCCAATATCATAAAAAAGAAAAAAAAACTGAGTATTTACTTACATGATTGAAAGTGTTGAATTAGACCCTGGTTGTAACAATGGTACCATCCCCATAGGTCACTCCCAAAGTTAATGACGTAATTGCAATATCGTGTTCCGACGCATAATGTACTCATGAGATATTAGGGTAACGCCACATTTGTGTAATACTAGATATCTCATACAGCTATGCTCGCGTATTGAAATAACTTAGTTCTTTATTTCAGGATTTATGTCAATTGATTATGGCTACGCCTTAAACATCCTAATTATATCACACATACAAATTATGCCATAACATCGCTCTAATGCGACGTGACTCATGGACATTTTTCTTTCGTATTAAAATATTAGTATGACTTTAAATGACCAACTACTTGGTCGAAGCAGATGCCAAACATATAAAGCAATATTAATGAGATTCTTGTTCAGTTCTCGATTAGGGCAGGCGTAGGTGTGTTATCTATATTGTTATCTATATATATATATTTATTGTTATCTATATGTTATCTATAGTTATATCTATATTATTAAATATCTTTGTTTCTGTATCTAAATTTTATTACATTTAAATATGTATTGTATACATTACATCTGAGCAAACCAATCTTACTTTTTTTCAATATTATCGAAGCTCCACAACAAAAATATAAGACCGTTTTATTTTAATTTATAGCAATGGGCTGTTTACTGATGGAAAGTGCTAATGACAAAAAGTTAATTTTTTGGTCACGCATCACGCTTGAAATTATTGAATAATTCTGCTAAATCTCTTATTAATGCGGTAGATAATCCTAGAAAAATCACATAAAAAAATCAATATCCCATAGTCAGGGCAGGAAAATATATTTAGGATTCTTCAGATAAAATAAACTGAAAAGCAATAGACTAGTGTGGCTCTACCCTCGAACAATATTGTTTCCCACGAGCTCGACTCGTCCGTATACAAATCGATTATTCGATAAACTGTTGTCTTACCCGCTTCACGGTGTTCGAGTGCTGCGAGATTTATTTGAATTTTATTTGAATTAAGAACGTTAAACAACACTAAACTTTAAATAATCTGATATTATCTCGATTCAATTTTAAAATCAATTTTGTTCGATTATTCGAATTACACCTTAAAAATCGGATTATACAAGACATTTCCGGATTTGCTTCTTTTTTACTGTATTGGATTGGGCCTTTTATTAAAAACTAATATTTTAACGTCGTTTTTCCATACGTTCACCCTTAAGTTTGGACATACATTGGAAAAAGGTTTTGTTTATTAATCGTTGATGTCGCTATGGGGTGACATTACTACGTGGTTCTACCACGTGCTATGTCAGTAGCTCTTTCGGATTGATACCACCGATTTACTGAAAGCTACCGGTATGCCGGATGCTATTGGGTAGCCTGTAGAATTTTACATCTGACCTAACACTCAAATACCAAGATTGCAACACACCAGTAACATATACATCTATAGACGATTGCCCTTACCATTAGAAGAGTGCTTATTCGCTATCTTATAACAAAAATATGTTAATGTTCTACACCAAAACATTTTGTATTATCTCCATTTTCTTTTTGCTAGACTTATGCTTGTCGTGCTTGTTAAATTGTGTGTATCTATGCAAATTATATTGCTGTACTGGTTTTTTCTTTACTGTAAGTATTTCACATAAAACCAAACATAACAACCTTTCTTAAATTTCAAGTTACTTCAACTATTTTCTTTAGTTTTTTAATATTGGCGTTACCACTTGCCATTAGTCAAACTGAAATTTGCACCAAGTTACTCGATTTCACAAAATCGGGTTTAAATTATTCAAAATTAGTCGTTAGTAGTCAAAGAAAGTCATGTCAGGGTCTTAAGTAAATTTGTGACCTTACTCAAATTCATTTAGTGAAATTTGGCGAGATCAAGGAAATACACGATATAATAATTTCGCTATATAACTTGTTCGCTGCCTTTTGCTATAAAAATAAATAAATAAAAAAAAGTTTGCTACATTATTTCTTCTTCGTATTATTATTTTTTGTTTCCCGGGACGGGCAACAATAAATAGAAATGTGTTCTAATAAACACAACGTTGTCCGGGATTGGATATGTCACAAAATACAGACTAAGCTATTCTGGGACTTAGTTTCTTTAGCTAGTCGTGGATCACTTTTTTATGCCTCTGCTTACCTCTCCGGAAATATGGGCGTGAAGATACTTTTTAAATTATTTCCCTGTTTGTAGATTTAAAACAAATTGTAGGAAAACTTGTTTCCTATCTATGATCGATCGTGTCATATTATTAGTTGCTTTAACAGATAATTAATTATTTACATAATATATTGCCTTGACTGTACATGTACACAAGGTTGTGTAATTATAATAGTGTTATTACGACAAGATGAAGAATATCTACATTATTGAGTTAGACACGACACACGATAAAATTTACAGAATGTCTATCAGTGAAGTCACTCATTGTATGTTAGTGCTAGCTGTTGCCCGCGAGCGAAGCCCACGTGGTCAATGGTCCCACAGGAATATTTTTTTAGAATAACAACTATTCTTTGTGTTAATCCAAGTTACCCTCTATGTGTTTGCAAAATTTCATGAAAATCGGCTCAGCAATTTTTGTGTAAACAAACAAACATTTGTATATTTGTTAGTTACTTTCGCATTTATAATATAAGTAGGATATTATTACCTACTACAAAATAGAAAACGTATACACTATTGTGTTCAAAATGGTACTCCGAAATAATAACATTTATTGAATATTTTCGACCAACGGCGATACTCGGGCTCAATTTCCGAAGGGGCAGGCATTTGTGTGATTAACATTTAGATGTCTGCATTTCGGGGTTGTTTGTTTATTAAGTTTCTTTTGGTGTTTATTCGAGTATTTCTACGCGTTATATAATATGCTTAATTTTTTTATATATTATTTATTTGTGTAATTTTTCCAGGGATGTAGAGATATCACTCATAATATGTTAATCTCTTCTTACTACTATACGGTAAATATTGATGTTATGTTCAAAATGATACTCCAAAGTTTAAATAGTAATAACATTTATTAAATATTTTCTTCTGTAGAAAATCATTTGTTCATATTTGTTGTATCATAAGTATTTAATGTAAGATTTGTACATTATGCCTAATACCCTTTTAGTCATACCAGCCAAGAAGCCAAAGTGACAGTATAACATCCTCAGTATGATTTCTTAATACTTTAACTGTCCATGCATTATATACAATGCACTGAGTAGCTGGCTTGACATCTCCGTGCATAGCATTGAATGCACTGTGTAGTATATCACGTAAAACTGTAACATTGATTTACTAAAAAATAATGTTTTTGTGACTTAACTTAGTCTTCATCCGTTCACGTCAACGTTGTGATATGATCAACGTGATTTACTGCACAGTGCATTTCATGATATGTACGGACGTGTCAGGCCAGTTATTCAGTGCATTATATGTGATGCATGGACAGTTAAAGTGATTTTTGTATAAACTTGTAAGCCGCAAATTTTATTATTCCAGTAGTGCAGATATTTTGCATTTTTTTTAAAAACTCACACACTTCTCCAAAATTCTGTTAAATTTTGCGAAACCTTGTACATTGTTTCAGATGAGTATAGATATTCGAAACCCAAAAACCCAAAGATATTCGATAAATTTGCAATCAATAGCATCTATATTTAAAACACATTAATGCTCTCTTTTGAATAAATTGTCCATTAGTTTTAAATTACAAATGTTATTAAGTAATATAATTTAAAATTAAATGGACTTAAGCATTTATTTTCAGTTTGGTGTCAGTTATTTATTAATAGTAAATTATTACGATCATGTTTTTTTTTTGGAAATATTATTCTAGATAATTTAAATCTTTAAACTGGATACAAAAATCCGTTAGCTGGAGATGTAATGTGTCAATTAATATCAATTACTATTTTGACCTCGATGAATTATCGCCTCTGTGGTCTAGCGGTTCGGGTGTTGGACTTG
>NJDC01008368.1:105570-121233 GCA_002245475.1 Calephelis virginiensis | reverse complement strand
AATGACTATCAATGTGCAATAGAAGTTTTTTATAAAAATGTATGGGCTGGATATAATATTGAATGCGATCTATTGGCATTACTTGACTTGTGTCGGAAAGCAAATAATAATTATGAATATGGGCCGCTCATAAACACCATTGATGTTAATGCTGCAATACCGATACGAAGATGTTAATTCTCTTAAATCATGTTTTCAAGACTATTAAATAATAAAAAAAATCTATCACGCGTTTAGTCTTATCTTCCGTCCTTTACCTGTCGTTGTTTTACAATTGAGCATGCTCTGTAGCAAAAGTAGTCTAAGATCCAAACTCGTTCACTTAAAAAATCAAATGGCACCTAACCAGTTCCGATAATTAGTATAAGATACGCGATATGTAGTTACCGACAGATCTGGTTTGCGGGGAAACTAGTCCGTTTGCTACCAAGTATAGCTTATACTTGCTGTGTATAAAATGCATGACCTTATTTGGGAAGTTCTTATACATAGAGCATAGTAACGCTCTTTAGAAATTACGCTTCATAGTTGAGAGTTTCTTTCCATCGCCGCTACTTGGTGGAATTTCATTACCTATTTTTATTATACACATGGAAAAGAATCAATATTATGCTGTATTTGTAATTTGTAATGATAATAAACACATATTACAGCTTATATTGGTGCGTTACCTTAGACGACTGAGCTGCTGAGGCATAAATCGGCAATTAAAGCCGTTCATTTATTATTTCAGTGATATTTTATTAGAGCCAGAAAATACTTTAATTTTACGTGAAAATCACATATAGACAATTGTTCTTAAAAAAACACTGATAATAAATTGACGACTATTACAGCGACAACTCCGTTTGGAATATTTTTTACATTATTATTGCAATTGATTATTTTATAAATGTATACATAGGTTAGTTATTTCTAATTTGTGATGTACAATTTTACATATTAAATATAAATTGTTTCAGATATTTTAATTTTAGTACTTGCACTTGCTGGGGTTAGACTTCTACAAATTAAAAAAAAAACAAAAAAAAAAATGGCATTTACAGGATTTGAACCTGTGACCTTTCTTCTCACGACCATTTCGGATATTGAGGATTAAAATTTTTTCTTTCTTCAAAAATTATAGAATTATTTAAAACGTTAATTAAAAAAAAATAATGAATACTTAACAATCATGCCAAACAGATTAAGTATAATGAATAATAAAAAAGGTAAAGAACATACTTATTTCGAATAAAATAAAATTAATGGTTCTCCCCTAACATCAATATCGCCAATGCATCACAAATTTGTTCGATATTTTATAACATTGAACTTTAAAAAGTCAAGTGACATGGATACATTAAAATCTAATGGCTTTCCGTTCCTTTATGGAACACAACATGTGCGCATTATTGTTGGAAGCAATATGGGACGTACCATTCTAATGTAATGTTCACCATAGTATTCCTTTTGCGAAAGCAATTGAATATCTTTTTAGAATAAACCACCCGGATACAATAAAGGTTCTCAAACTTATTTTAATTCATCCCATAAGTTGCATTTTTGTAGCAATTTCTTTTTTAAATTAAATCAATTTAGGTTGCGCTAAAAACTGAACCGATATTAACTGAATATGTTATGAAACTTTTACACAAACAGTTTATTGAAGTTTTTATTTAAAACTCATTAAATTTAAATTCAAAATGTATGTATGGTTGTGGTTGTTAAGTTAGTGATACCGTGAATGACAAATTGATGAATGAAGGGTTTTTAATTTAATGTAAGTATGTCATTTCAAAATTAAATTTAAATGAGAAATTAATGTAGGTATGGTTATGTTTATTATGTTAGTGACATTGTTGACGACAAATGTATGAATGAATGGATGAATTTTAACTCAATGTAAGTATGACATTTCTGGAAGTGAATAGAAAAATGTTTTGTACTACATAAAATAAAGTAGCTAACAACAGCCCGTACATCCTACTAATATTATAAATGCGAAAGTTTGTATGTTTGTTTGTTAATCCTTCACGCAAAAACTACTGAACCGATTTTCATGGAATTTGATACACACTCAGAGGGTAAAATGGATTATCATATAGAATAGGAAATATTCTTGTTTAATTTGGGGTTAGATTCAATTTGTGTAGCTTGTCCTAAGATATTTATTTTTTATTTATTAACCACGCTGGCAACGCCGCGGGCAAAAGCTAGTTATAAAAACATGAAATATTTTTTTACTATAATTATCATATTATTATGAGTCTTGAGGTCTTTTACTAGGTTTGAGAACCACTGCTTTACAGAATCGCCTTCAAAGGAATAAAAAAATGTGTTTCACATATTTAGATCATTTACGGTTAACACTGCAAATTCCACCTTATCATCCTCATCATATAGTTGTAATTGCACTGCAAAAAATGCTGTTTTCTAATTTAAATTCTAATACCTTGTTAACAAAGGTAGTTTTAGCTTGACATCTACGTATGCATTTCAATGAATAAAAAAATATCCGTAGCATTGCGGACAAATTTAGCAAGGCTACGAAAATCATACAAAAAGGGAATCAAAGCTTTCGCACCTCTTTCGAGAGAGTTTGGTTTTTATTTTTAACTTAATATAAGTTTTCATATTTAAATTAAATTATATAAAGTATATCAGTGTAGTTTCAGATGTCTTCTAGAATTTTCGATCTAGATGACATCACCTTTGATACTACTGACTAATTCTTCCGCCATAAGAGCAATTTCCGTCATTATCGTCCCCCGTGTTGGTCCGGGTTCTGTGTAGAATATTGTGTATACTGAATGAATGAATACACTTTATTATGCACTAAAATTTACAAAATAATACACACTCTTTCATTAATAATATTTAACTTAGGTGCACAAAGGCGGTCTTAACGCTTCAGAGCGATCTCTGCCAGACAACCTTAGGGTGAAGGAGGTTAGTCCGAGCTCCTTTTTAGAATAGACCATCTGCCTTCCTTGTCAGGCAGCTCGTAAGAGGCGATCATAGGCTCACTAACACCGTGACATCTGACTAGGTGGTAGAGTTTAGCAGCGACTTGCCCGGATTGGTACCACCGCCTTACCTATTCCTGCCGCCATAACGTCATGACATGTTCTGGTTCGGAGGGTAAGGTAGCCGGTAAACTTCCTTTTGCTCGAGGACTAACATTGTAGTCTCTGGTTGGCAACGCACCATTTCCACCTTTGGTGTCTCTAGGCGGGGTGAATTTCTTTCCAACAGGAAATCCGTCTGCTTGTTTGCCTTCCAATATCATTAAAAAAAATAAAAGCTAAGGTAGGGTAGGGTATTCTATACTGTGTAGATAGAAACGGGTCAATTCCACCAAGACCACTAGTGGTAGAGGGCAGTCCAGCTACTTGCCCGGTCAGGAATTTCTAGCCTTACCTATTCCTGCCGCCACTTGAGGTATAACTTCTTGAACATATTTAAAGACGATCAACTGTAGGTAGTTGCTTTGAAAGTAAGAAGGCTCATAAAATTGCTTATTGAAACCGCCAGGTGGACGCGTTCCAATCAGGTGGTAGTTTTTTAGATTCATAATATAGACGTGTCACAAGAATCTTTATAAGATGAGTGTGAAATAAATATATTCTTATATTATTTTATCTCTTACAGTTTGAAATTAAAACAAGGGAAGATAAAATTTTGCTTCTGCCATGCTAATACGGCCCTGCTTCATCTACGTAGTTCATCCGGAGCATGTTGTGACTAATTATTGTAATCGATCGTTTCTATTTTGGAAATGTCAAATTGTAAAATGTTTTTACTTATCTTTTATGTATTTAAAACTTTTAAAGGTCAGTCTTTTGCAATCAAACAAGTATTAATTAAAATAATATTTTTTACTGAATACTTGTATTTTATCGATGCTACAAATAGCTGACCTGGCATATATCTAGTCAAAGGAAATTTACTTAATTAGCTATTTTCATATATCTATGATTATAAATAATCAATTTTAGTACAATTTTGTTTCTTTAGTGCACAAGTTAAATGTTCATGAAATGGTTTATTTTATTTACTTTTAAAAACATTTATTAAATGTGTAATATAATTTAATATATCAGGTTTTTGTTAAGAGAATGTTTTCCCCAATACTGGGGAAAAGTCTTGGGTGGTCAACTCAGTCAACCTAGATTTGCTTAAAAATGTCATCCTTATGTCATCAATGAATGTTTCTTTATTTAAATACCGTCAGGCGAAGAATGACTATTAACTTTAATTATTTTGAACAAAGCTTCGTTTGTTATAGCCCTGATGTTGCTTATACATCGGTTGGCTAAAAAAAAATTATAAAAATATAATATTGTGAAAAGTATTAGTGCTTTTAATAAATTGTGTTCTCTCCTCCTCTTGTTCCTCTTGTTGCAATCTCTGTGGCTCTTTAGAGATAAGGGCGTGAAAATGCTATAAGCTGCTTGCAACAAAAGTTAGTCTAGACGCAAATCGTTTAAAACCGCAACCGAGTTGAGTTCTAAAATAGCCCCTCTTCCCTCAACCCCTCAGTCTGCTTACTTAGATAAATTTAGATGAATTCTTTCACCATATATTTAGATATTACGTTCAAACTTGTACAGACATGATGTAAAATCCATGTGCGAAACATTTTTGGTTGTGACTCATGTTATTATGGCTAAAATATGTTCGCTATCCCACGGGAAACCAAGATATATCGAAGGAAGCAAATATTGATACACGCATCTATTTATTACTTTATGTTTTAGTTGGGATCACGTGAACTATCACAATTTTAAACCCAGTAAATTTTAACAAAACGGACTTATATTTTAATATTATATGGTTGAAATTTGGAGTAAACAATTAAATTTGCTTTTTAAAGTAGATACTATTTGTTTGCTCGCGACTTTGTCAGCGTGGAATAGTCAAAATTTTCATACAAACTTTCACCTATTTTGTGGTTTTGGTTTAAATAAAAATTGCCTGTTTTATGATAGTGGAATTCAAACAGACGGATTTCCTGATAGTAAGAAATTCACGCCGCCTAGAGATACCAAAAGGTGGTAATGGTGCATTGCCAATCTGATGCTGGGATGTTAGGCCTTGAGCAAAAGTAAGTTTATCGGCTACCTTACCCTCCGAACTGGAACACGTCATGACGTTATGGCGGCAGGAATATGTGAGACGGTGGTACCAATCCGGCTGCTAAACTCTCCCTAGTAATAGCAATACGCCTAAATTTCATTAAAATCGGTTCTGCAAAGCGATTGTAAGCAAACCTTAAGTTAAATATTATAAGTGAAGGTGTCACTATTTATTTTTAATTTGATGCATAATAAAGTGTATCCAATCATTCTTTTAGCGTTTTATTAAATCAGGCGTTACTTTGTGGAAATCCATTTTAACGGACGTAAAATCTAATTCCTCGTAAGCAGTGTGACTGTTGTGGCAAATAATCCTCCAAATGACACAGAATGTGACAAACCTAACTAAAGTTCCCAACGCCCACCTCCGCGACCAGAACACAAATAAAGAAAGATTTAGGAAAACAATATAAATTGTCAGGTCTTTCGTATGTGACAACAGTACCTAAAGATCCCACCTCCGCGACCTGATCACGAATAGAGTCCGAACTCGGGAAACAAAACTACTTGTCACGTCCTTCGCCAACTTTGTCGAAGCAGAACAACAAATCGCACTCGACGTATGTTTAGCTTCAACACCGAAGCATCCTCAGGAAATCGACCGTACCACAGTATTACCGTACCGTACAAACGACGACACAACAGCGACTAGCCACTGCCTAGATAAGATCTAGCACTGCTTACGCGGAATCAGTAAAATAAAGGCTTATTTTACATCTTTCAGCGTTGTTACCGTGAAAGAGCAACAGACAGACAGATTTTTGCATTCAAAAAGTATTCAGTCGAATTGAGAACCTTCTCCTTTTTTGGAGTCGGTTTAAAATCTTCTTTAAGTATATAAAAATGAATCCCCATTTCCCGTGGTTATCACATCTCACCTGAACGGCTGGACTAATAATGCTATTTTTTTAATAAAAGAAGGTTAAAGAAAAAAAGAGAAAAATGCGAAGAAAAAAGAAAAAACAATACTTTGTTTTTTTCCATACATACTGTTAGTAGGTAGATGTTAACGTCAATACGAAGTTCGCCGGTTCGGCTAGTTATATACCAAATCTTTCTCAATATCTTCAAGAATAAACTATATTGTAAAAAGTACGATTATTATTTTCTGAAGCATTGTTAGCATGAATAACATTCTGAATAGATCTGAAGTGGCTCTTGAGGTGGAAAATCCTATGTTGAAACGTGCCTATGCTTGAACCTATTGTTCGATGTATCAAGATGGTTTGAATTATGCTGGATCATTGTACAATATACTAAT
Organism: Calephelis virginiensis; assembly: GCA_002245475.1. Taxonomy (NCBI): domain Eukaryota; kingdom Metazoa; phylum Arthropoda; class Insecta; order Lepidoptera; family Riodinidae; genus Calephelis; species Calephelis virginiensis. The sequence goes on along the minus strand of NJDC01008368.1, from coordinate 114,852 downwards.
ATTTTTACCTAAGATACAGGCTATTGTGTCTTCTATTTTCACAAAATACTTATACTGCTCCACATAAATTTAATAATTGCCTACGGTTTCGCTTAAACTATATCCTCAGGGCTACTTTAACTACAACTACAACAACATATATTCACGCCAATCCCTTACGTGGTAAGCAGAGAGTATCAAGTGCCAGACCTAACGATCCTGACAAAACTGTCTGTGTGTCTTCCGACACATTAATTAATTGCCCTTTTCATACAAACACGCCGGTTTCAGAGACTCTTGACACCACCTTCGAATGATATCCGAGTTATCTGATCGTGGAGTGTGAACCTTGGTCCAACTATAACTTCTATATTTTTAATAAGATTTCACGTACTAAAACAACATCATTTTTCTATTGGAAATAATACGAAATAACTAAAAGTAAATAAAATAATGTTGTTAACGGTAATTTTTTTCCCCAAAATTAGGGTATTTATTTGTTTCAAAATAATGGAAACATTATAACATATACGTTGAAATGATTTTACGTGGTTAGAGTCGGGAACAACAGGTTTTCCCACTGTGAGCTTAATGATTTTCCCTATAAATTGGATCACGACAATCGCGAGCACCGACGTCAGCACGGCAGGAACGAGTCAATGCTGCAACTACTGATTATCTAAATATAAACATGTCCCTTCACACCTAGAACTTTACCCCTGAACGGAAACCACGTGGCTAACCCTCAATACTCGGACTTAGGCGAACCAGGGGGCGTATTCTAAAAATACACGCGTCAGAATAATCTAAATGAATAATCCAGTCGGCGTTTAAACGTCGCGACGTCCGGCTCGCGGTATTTTCGAAATTCGAAAATTTCGAGTTATGTGCTTGTGCATTCGGCTGTTTTAAAATTAGGTAAGTAAAATTCAAAAATATCGGGTAAATCGAGTCTTTCTACTTTAATCCTGAAAAAGTGTTTTTTTTCCCAAACACATGTACACATATTTTTTTCTATGATATACTTATGTTTAAATATCAAAAATCATCATGACTTCTTAAATACGCCTTTGTTTATTACATTTAATCATACATACATTTGTACTCTTTTCAAAAATGTGTTTCTTTCCAGTACATGTATAATTATATCTATGTTCTACTTTTGTTTAAACATCATAAATTATCATAATTTTATTATCGAATTACGGCATACAGATAGAAAATATACTGATTTAAATTTTTTTTAATTATGTTGGATGAATTTTCCTCTTGTTATCTAATCAGTATTAAAAGTTAAAATTTGTTCTAATTATGCAATAACATCACTCTTCCTTGTTTTTACAATCCATACTGATATTATTAATGTGAAAGTGTGTCTTTCTTTCCTTCTCTACCGTTGCACCGGATTAATGGTATATTTTGAAGATAGAAAGCTGAAAGTTCACATAGTATATGTTTTATCCCAGTAACTAATCAAATCGTCGTCGGACTTGATTTCTTGAGGTTCCGGGTTCGATCACCGAGTCGGATAGCAAAAATAGAAAATGTGTGTTTTCCCATATTATAATAATAAAGATTATAATAGAAAGTATGTGCCCGTTTGGCGATAGGTTTGCCATCTATCACATGGCATGGTGGGACTTAGTGTCTTCGGTTAATCGAGGATGCCCTTGTTGTGTCTCTACCTGTTTGTTCCCGTGGCACTAAAGAAATATAGCATAGCCGCAGACAATATGTAGTTAGTATATAAATAAAAACTCACACAAATTGAATCTAACCCCAAAGTAAGCAAATTATACGCTTGTGTTATGGGTGCTAGTCAACGATTCTAATACATAGAGATAGTTAAATAAATACCAGAATAAATTTAATAAGCACCCAAAGCCGGAAATGCAGACATCTAAATGTTCGAGCCCGTTCGATTCCCGACGGGAGCAGATATAATTCTTGTGTTCGTGTATTTGTCACTGAACTCCTTTTAGACGACTGGACAGATTTTGATGAAATTTTTTGTGTGTATTCAAAAAATTTGGAAATGGTTCACAGTCGCAATTTGGTCTCCTGGAAAATGTTTTTTTAATTATTTTTTTAATGATAAGTAGTTGTGGATTTTGGAATGTTTAACATTGTATCCGACAGACTGCGTTACTATCGAAGCATTAATGTCAAGTGATTTGCTGGGTCAGCTAGTCTCTATATAAAATAAATTGACCTAGCCCTAACTAATCTAACAAAGTAAGCAAAATACACTGCTTCAGGCTTAAATAAGTTGCCGGACCGTTTTTCAGGACCAAAAAACCGTCGAGTCTATTAACAATGTTAACTTAATGGATTCTTGCAACTAGGTAAGAGCGTGGTATAATTAATCTCAACTGAAAGCGAAAAAAAATCATTGAAGAAATATCTAAAAAGAGCGTTTATACTTTTCATTTCTTCTTTAATGGCCAATATTTATAAACTACTGGCTGTTGCAAGCGGCTTTGCCCTCGTGGTCCCATAAGAACATTTTTCGGGAGAAAAACTATACTATGTGTTAAACCAAGTTACCCAATATGTGTGTACCAAATTTCATGAAAATCTGTTCAGCAGGTTTTGCGTGAAGTAGTAACAAACAAACAAATACACAGACGAACTTTCGCATTTATAATGTTAATAGGATCTACAGGCAAAGATAAGTCTTCTAGGGTTTTGTTGCTAGGATATTTTTATTATTTATTGAAAAATAAAAGCGGTTACCTGGCAACTGATCTAAAATAACACGATCTCATCTTAGACGTGTTGTGCTTAGTGTCTTCGGCTAGTCGTGGGTGCCCTGACATGGCCCTGACTGTTCCTCTGCCTACCTCTTCACCTCTTCGGGGACTGAAAATACTTAGATATGTTATTATTATTGTCCGTAAGAGAACTTAAAAAGTAAGATATTAAGCGCCTCTTTTAAAAGTGAATAAATATTCAAAGATAATCCGCATACATAGCTAATAGTCTTTTCGAAGTAATAGAAAATTGGGATGTGTGCTTTTGTTGTCGACTATTTCTGAATTAGGTGAGCCCAATTTACTGAGACAGAAACATATTACATGATTCTACTATGTTGTTGCTTTTTTTCCAAGCTTTTTTGCTTTTGTTGAACATTTTTAATTACTAGTGGTCGCCCATTGGTCGAAATTCGACCATTTTAACATTTTAATATCCAAATTTTAAGAACACCATATTCATTTCTAAAGACCAACTACTTTAATTCCTTAATAGTTAGAGCGCCAGTTACCTTTTATCGTTATAATCAATTTGTTTGTGTGTGTCAAATACATGGTAGTGTGGGTAATGTTTTGTTTAATGATTTAATGTACTTTATAAGCATTAGTATTAAAAAATATAAACGTTCTGCACTTCTTCCACACATAAACTATAAGTGTGCCAAATTTCATACTCCTCCGTCCGCGCAATTTTCGTAAAAAGGGGTCCAAGGTTTTGGCATCACGTGTTAATTCTCCCGAAAAGTGTTCTTATGGGACCACGAGGGCAAAGCCGCTTGCAACAGCCAGTAGTTTATAAATATTGGCCGTTAAAGAAGAAATGAAAAGTATAAACGCTTTTTTAGATATTTCTTCAATGATTTTTTTTCGCTTTCAGTTGAGATTAATTATACCACGCTCTTACTATATTTTTACTATACTTTTAAAAAGTTCAGTCTGTAATATTTCTTAAAAAATAAGAGATTACCGAACGCTCTAACGATTTCGAAATGTTGACTAATGGGCGACTACTAGTTCAAATTAAACAGTTGTTTTGTTTGTTTTGCATCCGTCTGGACCATATATTTAATTCAGATTTATTAATTATCGGATATAGGAAACAAAATTTTCTCCAAAGCTAACATCCAATCATCTAGAACGTCTTATTTTGAATATAGAAAATATGGTAAAATATGAGCTTTTGTCACAGACTTTGAAATACTACTTATTATGTTATTAGATACCTACCAATCGATCAGGCGCCCTCAAAATTTGTAAGAGACTACCATTGCCAGTAGACACTATACATGGTAACGGTGAGTTTCTATATTTTAGTCGGTACTTAGGCACACGTGCTGGTGAATCGCCTACCTTACTATTCAGTGCTGTACTAGGTACTGAAGGTATGGTGACAATAATAATGCTGTGCTATAAATCCGGGTGAGCTGCTGCACAGTACTTTCCTGTAATTATTGACACCATTTCTTTTGGCTACTTTGTCTTACTGTTTTCGAAAGGTACTTTTTAATAAATTTTTGACAAAAAAAAGCAGGCTATGTCGTGAAATAAGAGTATATGTCAGTGTACATACTTTTGGAATGATTAAGGACATGTACACACCAGTAATGTGACCACACAATAGTGACGTGTTATTTCGCCCACGTGAAATGACGTGGTTGCGGTGTCCTAGCTTGGCGAGGTAAGGCAACATTGTCCTAGAACGACGAGTTTGACCTCGTCGGGAATCGCTCATAATAGGATTTAATCTCTCAATTATTGTTTCCCTGTCTTAGTGAGTATTAAATATGATAGATCTCGAGCAACGTTTTTTTAGAAAATTGGAAAAACTCAATTTTTGTTTTGTTGCCCGACCTGGGATTTGAACCCGGGATCTCAGGCAGTCAGGCAGGCAGACCTTTGTGATTATTAAATATGATAGAGATTACTGATTTTGACTCATTGAGATATGCGGTTCGTATCAACAAACTACTGTGAAGACACGCACGGCTGTAACTAATATTGTGGTAAATTGTTTTGTATTTTACGATAAGGTAACGTCAATTTGTACGTTACGTTAACGTGAAACATCGCGAAACCGCACCGTTCCACGTGTTCGACATCGTGACGTGCTGGTGTGGACTAGCCCTAAGACCGTACAACCAAATAGTCTCAAATAAGGGTAGTAAGGTACACCTCAGATTACAAGAGGGAAATAAATTAATAATGTTAAAATAAATAACCCTTTACAAAACGTACATGTAATGTAGCTAAAAACCATCTTGATCACGGAACTTGTAAAAAAAAACTTCCCCGTGCTGGGCCGAGCTCCATTGCAGAATAGACCATCTGCCTTCCTTACCAGCTTGTAAAAGGCGAGCATAAGCTTACCATCACTAACACCGTGACATCTGACTAGGTGCTAAAGTTTCGCAGCGATTCACCCCGATTGGTACCACCGCCTTACCTATTCCTGCCGCCATAACGTCATGACGTGTTCCGGTTTGGAGGGTAAGGTAGCAGGTAAACTTACTTTTGCTAGAGGCCTAACATCCCGGCCTCAGGTTGGCAATGCACCATTACCAACTTTGGTGTCTCTAGGCGGCGTGAATTTCTTACCATCAGGAAATCCGTCTGCTTGTTTGCCTTCCATTATCATAAAAATCAGAATTACAATAATTCCGTCAGTTCGTCTAATAAAACTGCTCTTTTTCTTCGGCGGGTTGAGCATGGTTAATAACTGTGTTTATCGTCATAGAGTTTTGTTATTTAATTAATGCAAACAAACCTGACGCCAAAATTTAATTACACTAGAATACTTTCAAATTATATGTTGTTTAACAAAAGTTAGGACTTTCATATTAAAATTCTTTTGGGTTTTTTATCGCACTTAACGAGAGTTTTAATTTGTTTGTTGCTCACTCTCACATACTTAACGTTATCAGATACAGTATTCGCGCTGTGAAACTGGAAAACTCTATTTAAATAAAAAAGTATCTTCACGCCCATATCCCCGAAGAGGTTGGCCTAGGCACAACCAGGGCACCCACGGCTAGCCGAATTTAAGTCCCACAATGTGATAGGTGGCAAGCCTATCACCAACCGAGCACATTTGCAATCTCGAGCAACGTTTTTTTTAGAAAATTGGAAAAACTCAATTTTCTTTTTGTTGCCCGACCTGGGATTTGAACCCGGGACCTCAGGCAGTCAAATCTAACAACTGAACCGCTAGACCACTTCCTCTTCGGGATATGGGCTTAAAGATCTTTCTACCGATTTTTATGAAATTAGACATGCATGCAATTAAAGACTCCAACTTAAATAAAGTCTGTTTTTTTTAAATCAACTCCTAAAGTATTATAATAGGGGATGAAAGTTCGTATAACAAATCATACTTCCAACATTTTCTACACTGAGTGAGAAAACACCTGGTTAAATAATAGTATAACAGCTTGAAAGATTTTTGGTAAATTTATAAGAAAAAATTTCTTATAAATTTCTATAAATTTTGAGGAAAGAAAAAATTTATTTCTTTAAAATTTATAGAAAATCTATCCCAAGCACAGGGCAAGTGCTAAAATAAAAATATGTTGTGAGAAACGAAAGTTATGGCCATTCTAAAATGTGAATTTTATCTGTAATGATGAACTCATTTGGTGGGTACTCAGAATTGTGTATCTATAGGACATAACTGCCCGCGTTAACGGTTTAGAAAGGAATTAAAAATTTCGCCACGGGACTTGAATCCTTAGTAGCTCAAATGGTTAGAGCATTCGTCGGCTTGAGACGAAAGGTTACTGGTTCAAATCCTGTCTGGGGTGAAATTTTTTCTTTCTTTAAAATTTATAGAATACCTTAACTTAGTTTTTAAATACACAGATTATCTACCTTAGCTTTTAAATTACATAAATTGTCTCCTTCACCTTAAGGTTGTCTGCCAGAGATCACTCTGAAGCGATAAGACCGCCTTTGTGCACGTAAGTTAAATATTAAAAGTAAAAGAGCGTGTATCATTTTAAATTTTGGTGCATAATAAAGTGTATTTATTCATTCAGTCATAATTTCATTCATTCAAACATTCATTCATTCAAACATTCATCAATCATTCATTCATCCATCCATCAATTCATTAATTCATCATTCACTCATTAATTCATAAATTAGTCTTATCATATCTTATGAAAATATAATTACGGAAATCCATTCATTATTGGCCAAATGTTCGAGTGACAAAAATAAAACCAATTTTTGTATGTGATGAGATAGATAACAAAGCAAACAAACACATGGCTCTCCTGATAGTAAAAGGCAACAGTGCCTTATAGACACAATAAATGATGTAGGAGCATTGCTGTCCTGTGGCAAGGGTGTTAGGCAAAATGTGCTAGTTTTCCGATCACCTCATGCTCCAAACTGGAACATGGCTCTGTTATTATGACGGCAGGAATAAGACTATTCGAAAGAGTGGTAGGATGGCACTCTACCACCAGTGGTCTTGTTAGTAATGTTGAACTTTTTGCTCGCCTCTTACGAGCTACTGGCAGGAAGGCGATTGGTCTATTCTCCATAGGAGAGCGAAATAACACAGAGACCTACTTCTTTTAAAAATTGCTTAAAATCTTAAAATGGCAAAAACACATGCAATTTTATTGTAAATTAATGTTGATATCCAGACCAAGATTGACAACCCATTATCAAATCAACGCCAAGAGTTTCTAACACTGACGGTACACAGACAAACAACCAAAATGAAAAGAGGGAAAGAAGTTTTGAAGAAAAAACTGTTGATGAAGCCAGTTACGTCTGGAAGAATCATAAAAATTTGGTACACTCGACACTCTCTGCCTTACGTGCAAGGAACTCGCCCTGAAGATATGTAAAAAAAACTAGATTCCCACAACGAAATTCTTAGCTTTAGCACGGTGTACTCATCTCTATTCAAGATGAGAAAAATAAAGCGTATGAGTCAAACAACTAAAATAAAACGCGCTTATGTTTGCTTATAACTCCCTGCCAAGGCCTTTTACTGTAAATACATTTCAGATTTGTGTTTTATGGCATGGGACAGCAAACAAACAGACACACTCAACTTCTGCCAGCTAGCCCGCTAGCCAGCTAGTCAGATACCCAGCGATTCAGCTAGCCAGCCAGCCCACCAATCAGTCAGCTAGCCATATTTTGCCATTGATTGTAAGAGACCAGAAAAACATGTGACCAGAATATTAAGTCTAACCTACGTGTCTACTGGCAACCCAACTCTTCGAAACAAAACACGGTGCCAAACACTATCATTTTGGCTGCAGAAATATGTAAGGGTATAGATCTCTATCTGGGCAAGTTGCTGTACAGCATTTTAACACCAGTGCTCTTATTGGTATAACAAGTTCGCTCACCTATAACAATAACGCTCACTGGCACACCTTGAATACTTATTCCAACTTTGAATCTTTGCGAGCATCTTGCCGCTGTCAGCGTTTGCCTTTGATAAGGTAGCCGGTAAACTTACTTTTGCTCTATGCCTAAGATCCTGGCCTAATGTTGGCCACGCACCATTACCACCTTTGGTGTGTCTAGGCTGCGTGAGTTTTTTACCATCAGGAAATCCGTCTGCTTGTTGGCCTTCCAATATCATTAAAAAAACGACGGGTTGCACTCCAGGAGTGCCGCCAGAAGTGAAAACTTGAATATTAACGTTGTGCATTTTTGATATTTTTCACGAATTACTTAATTATCAGTATGAAAGTACTATCATTTATGTGGTAGAATATAATATTCATTTATTGCGCTATCGCACGCAAACATGACAACACGAACATTCCTCCAAGCGCCCTGCGCCGTTTAAACGTCTAAAAAAAAGAGAGAGGGATACTTCCTTTCTTACGCCACTCCGGCTGATTACTCTCCATCCCTCTACCTTACTCTTTCATCTTACGAATTTTCGATCAGGTCACGTGTCTTGACGCGAGTTTAAAAGTTTTTAACAATTCCAAAAAAGTACGTAACGCCGCCAAAGAAGTTTTCATTTCAAAAATCACCTATTCCTGCCGTCAAAATGACAGTTTGGCGTTATCGTATTTTGCTTAACACACTACAACTCTAGTCACAAGATAGCCTTTAACATCAATGGTGTCTATACGCCATGGTTGTCTCTTTCTATCAGAAGAGCTGCTGTGCTGCTGAAAATGTTGGTTGTTATTTTTCTCAAACAATTTAAATCTAACATACAGTTAAATTAGTATTAATTTGAGACAGTACGTCTACATTCAGGTCAATAAATCTCAGATCGCAAATAAAGACAAGTCTGTCTGGGTTGAACAAAAGATATGTGAACTGGTTAAGCGATTTTGAACACTAACTCAACAAAAAATAAAGTCCAAAGTAGCATCAATGTTTGTCACTTTTACTTATAGCAAAATGTAACGGAGTAAATTCCATACATTGAAGACATTTTCAAAAAAGACATCTTCAAGCTCAAAATACTCAGACTTTGAAAGCTTCGTATATACTTTAACTAATTATAATTTACTTGCTCTGAGAAATTTCTTAGAAAACTTGCTGTGAAACGACATAATAC
>NJDC01008368.1:58429-92456 GCA_002245475.1 Calephelis virginiensis | reverse complement strand
GCCTATATACAGGTTTTTACGAATATTAATAGAAGTTTTAACAAATATTATAACTTATTACTTTCTAGCGGTCCACCTCGGCTTCGCACGATTATGAAATATACAAACCTTACTCTTCAATCACTTTATCTATTAAAAAACCGCATCAAAATCCGTTGCGTAGTTTTAAAGATTTTAGCATACAAAGGGACATAGGGACAGAGGAAGTGACTTTGTCTTATACTATGTAGTGATAGTAAAAGCTATTCTAATACTTAAATGAGTTTCGCAAAAGTCTTGCATACATCCTATTAATATTATAAATGCGAAAGTTTGTAAGTATGGATGCATGGATGTTTGTTACTCTTTCACGCTCGAATGACTGAACGGATTTGTCTGAAATTTGGAAGACAGATAGATTGTGACCTGGATTAACATATAGGCTATTTTTAATCCCGATCGCACACCGGGTTTCTGTGAAAACGCGGGCGAAGCCGCAGGTAGCAGCTAGTTACACATAAAACTTAATTATGTTTAATTTAGACCGTTGATAATTAATTAAAAAATAAAAAAAACAGACAAATTAAAAAAAAAAACAGAGTTGCCAATTTTATAGGAGTATTTTGGATGGTACCGATAAAAGTTCTTGGCGGACAGGGTTTTTAATTGATGTGATAAAATTGACGGAAATATCGAGATAAAAGTAATGAAGGTAATAAAAAAATAATGTGATATTTTAGCGGTGCCTCAAAGGAGAGTTTCACATATTTTCCCAAACTCTAGTCACGATGCAATTATAATTGAAGAAGCAAATACGTTTTTATCTTGTTTCCTATTAAACTAGTTTAGAAGATTTAGCTAAAACATATAAAGTTCAGCTTTTAATGCTAACGAGATAAAGTCATGGATGTAAGAGTCTGATTTCGGGTACGGTGATGTAGGTTGGGAATGTGCAAGATTTTATAATTTTGATAATACCACCTTTATATTTATTCATAAAAATTTGATGAAGTCTCAAAAAAATCTATTTTTTATCGTAATAAAATTAGTTTAAATTAAAACACTAGGGACAAAGTATTTATTTGTGTTTATCTAATAAAATCTACAACATTAAAATACTACCCGAAGACACTGAGACCCATAATGTGAAAGATGGCAAACCTTCCGGCAACCAATCCCGTGCAACAATATTACAAACAAAGAAACTTTTATAGAAATCGGCCCAACCATTATGGATTTATAACGCCACAGTACATCAAGACTTAAAGGTAAAAAAAGTTAGTAAGTATCTCCGAAGAGGTAGGCAGATGCACAACCAGGGTGCCTGCGACTAGCCGAAGCGACTAGCAGAGCAACATTTTTTAGATAATTGGAGAAAACACTTTTTCTTTTTGTTGCCCTACCCAGGAATCAAACCCGTCACCTTATGAACTCAAGTCCAACACCCAGGCCGCTAGACCATAGAGGCCAGGAGTTAAAAGTACAATCGCTAAATTCTTTATTGATACTAGTTGGTAGCGCTTCTCCTGCTTCACTAAAAGCATCTTGTTAACATTTCACCTCACCTTTAATTAAATATTCACACAATTTAATAATTGTCAAACTTATTGGCAAAATGAAAAAAAAAGGAAATTAATATAATAGTTACAGAACAATCTTCACGTCAAATTTCATTGAATATACAAAATGGATTTGCTTTGTAACACAACAGAATTTTACGTTTATACTGTGGTCAATAATCTCATTTGATAAAAAAGTACCGCATCCATTTAACTTATTGATTGGTGATTTTCAAAAAAATCGAGAACACAGCATTCTTGTGTTAATTATACGTAAACTTATTAAAACTTCCATTAATTATGTAGCGCAGGTGCTAAAATACGAGTTTACTATTAATTATATAATGTTCAAATCGTCTCAAACCGGCTACAACGTACATAGATCTTAAATACGATCACCTTTTTATGTAGGAGGTAATCTAGCACATGGACTTCTTTTTTTGGGTTCTTCGTGGTAAGAAAACATTTAACATTTTTACATAACAGAGACGAGCGTACCACGATAGGATAGGCTGATTAGTGGCGTCATTTTAACACTTTATTGACAAATATTAAGAAGACGACACTTTAGCTGTCCGGCGTCGGATTTGACATTCTTGAGGTCTCGGGTTGGATTCCCGGGTCGGTCAACAAAAAAAGGAAATGTTTATTTTCAATTTTCTTATGAAAATACCTAACAGAAAACGTGTAATAGTACAAACGCAAAACACATCCTAGGTTTTCCCATTTAATATAGTAGGAACAAGAAAAAATAATTCTAAGCAAACCAATATAAAAATAATCCGCCTCGTTGGTCTAGTGGCTAGCGTACATGCCTAACTACGTCGACCAACCGCGAGGTACAGGTTCGATTCTCGACGGGGGGAGGCATTTGTATTATATACATTTAGATGTCTGCATTTCCGGGTTTGGGTGTTTATTAAATTTATACTGGTATCTATTGAAGTATTTCTATATGTGTTAGTATCGTTGACTAACACCCCTAACACAAGCATATAATTTGATTACTTTGGGGTTAGATTCAATTTGTGTGACTTATCCAAGGAGTATTTAAGGAGTATAATATGAAAAAAAATACTTGAACAATAGAGACACAAAATATCTATGTGGTGCTGTAATATAAAAAGATGCAAACCTGTCTCTTTCTAATTATTAATTTAAAATAAAAAAAAATAATAAAACTTCATTAAAAATGTCAAAAATCATGCTCTTGAAATAAAACAAAATATCTTCACGCCCCTATCACCGAAGCGGTAGGCAGAGGTAAAACCAAGGCATCCACGACTAGCCGAAGGTACTAAGTCCCACAATGTGATAGGTGGCAAGCTTATCGCCAACCGGGCACATATCCAATCCTGAGCATCGTATTTTTTTATTAGAAAATTGGAAAAACCCAATTTCTTTTTTGTTGTCCTACCCGGGATTCGAACCCGAGACCTCATGCAGTCAAGTACAACAACTGAACCGCTAGACCACAGACGCGAAATATAATCTTAAAATATTATGCTTTAATCACATGCATTATTAATCTGTAAGCAAAAACTGAACGAATAAATTGCTATGACATATTATACAATATTATGTGTATTAGTTTTCACTACATAGTATAAGACAAAGTCACTTCCTCTGTCCCTATGTCCTTTGTATGCTTAAATCTTTAAAACCACGCAATGGATTTTGATGCTGTTTTTGTTAATAGCTAAAGTGATAGAAGAAGAAGGTATATATATTAATATATATTTATACCCGTGCGAAGCCGGGGCGGGCCGCTAATCTTATATGTAAAATTCTCGTGTTACAATGTTCGTTCCCATACTCCTCCGAAACGGCTTGACCGATTTGTGAGCATATTGAGTAGGTCTGGGATTGGGCCAACATCTATTTTTCATACCCCTGAAAGATAAGGGTGACTCACCACAATTTTTTTATGAAAATCACATTAATCATACAACAGAACAACGTCTGCCGGGTCAGCTAGTATTCCATAAATACAAATTCAAGTAAAAAATAAACAACTTTATATAAATATCTCTGGAAAAATTACGTGATCTAAATCCAAAGTAAGCAAATTATACGCTTGTTGGCAATCATGAATATATTGAGTTTACTTATGACACTAGATTTTATCACATCATCTTATTTGTATATTGATTTGTAATTATTAATCAAGTGTAAGTAATTATTAATCAATTAATCAAGTAATTTTTGGCATAATGTAATCTTTATTACTGATTACGAATCCCGGGTCGGCCAACAAAAAAAAATGTTGGTCGGGATTGGAAATGTGCCTGGTTGACGATAGGCTTGCCACCTATCACATTATGGGACTTAGTGTCTTCGGCTAGTCTTGGGTGCCTTGGTTGTACCTCTGCCTACGTCTTCGGGGATATGGGCGTGAAGATACTTTTTTTTTTATTACTGACATTGGTGATTTATTCCACAAACAAATTGATTACAAATGCATGTTTTTTTTTCAAATTAAAAATGTAAATATAAAATGTTGTTTCTCTTTTGTTTCTGTTTCCGAGTATAAATGTTAGTGGCTGTTAATGTAAAGCGACACGAAGTCGTCGTCGTTAGTTAAAATTATATAAATCCATGCAAATTTTTTTTATGATAATGGGAGGCAAACAAGCAGATGGATTTCCTGGTGTTAAGAAATGGTGCGTTGCCAACCTGAGGCCGGGATGTTAGGCCTCGAGTATAAGTAAATTTACCGGCTTATCCTCCAAACCGGAACACGTCAACGTGCATTGGACGTTATGGCGGTAGGAATAGGTAGGACGGTGGTACCAATCTGAGCAAATCGCTGCGAGACTTTACCACCTAGTAGGATGTCACGGTGGTTGTGACAGAAAGCTTATGCTCGCCTTTTAAAAGCTGCCTGGCAGGAAAGCAGATGGTCTATTCTGCGAAGGGGTCCAACACGAGACCACTTATATACAGTACAATAATAAGATAAATAGATTTCCAGTCCCAGTAATAAATACACCTTTGTTTATCATACAAATGCCAGCTCTCTTTGGATGGTCAGTAGCTTAACGATTACTGTTTAACTCCCCTGTTAACTTACCAATTACACGTAGTATTATTTTTAAACTGCTCCCGTCAAAAGTGTTAGTTCTTGGAAATGATTTGTTATATCTTTTGAAGTTTGACGTACTACTGAGGCAGACATGAGAGTCTGAGTAATTATAACTTGACAAATGACTGTCACTTCACTGAATCCAGCCAAATGCCATACATTTGGCAAAGTGCAGTCTTTCTTTTGAGAAATTTTATGAAACTTTATGACACAAATCGGATGTGAGTTAAAAATTACTGTAAATGTTTTTTTTTTAAATATACATTCCTTTTTTAATTTCAAATAAGCAAGCGGTTCTCCTGATGGTAAGAGAATCATCATCTTTCAACATTATAGCCGTCTTATGAATAAATATAGAGGAAAACTGTCAGGAAACTAGGAAAAACAACATTTTATTTTTTCCATACAAACTGAGCGAGTGGAAGTTTGCCGGGATAGCTAGAATAAAGATAAAAAAAAATTGTAAAACACAAACTACAAATCACAAGAGCACCACACTTAAAGAAATCACAATATAGTTTGACGAAATAAAAAAATAACACCTTATTCTGACCTTACCATGTTGGCATTTTAGTTATGATAAGTACGAGTAATTTAGTTTCTGTTTTTTTGTACTGATTTTTTTGTTTGTACTCTGTATGTTCTATATTTCTTTAATGCGTTCTTTTTATTTTGGGTTTGCTGGAAGAAATCTGTTTTAGAATTAAGCTCGCCTTTTGTATAATTTTACATATTTACTTGTTTGTTAATTTTTTTTGTGTACAATAAAGAATCAAAGAAAGAAAAGAAACTTCTGCTATGTGAGTTTTGGCGTATTTACAAAAGGAGTCCTTTCTCAGCTTGTATCCTGATTGAAGTGATCTTAAGCCGCTTGTATTATGGAGGCAGCAATAGTAATCTTCCACATAGTATCGACAAGTTACATAAAACTCAACTACTTAGTAGAGTCACAAAGTCAAACAATAGACAGCTTGGAAGTTTGGAAAGAGTTCTACACTAACGTGACATTGTGCTTCGTTACAAAAAAGCACGATAGCACTGGGCACAGATGTTATATTAATATGACATTAATAATAATAATAATTATTATTATTGATTCAACAACAATTGTCCCGATAGTCGTGTCAGTAAACGGTCTTATAGCGAAGAGTCTCGACCAACACCTCAAGAGACTCGCTCTGCAACCCTGGGTTAAGGGCCGGATTCAGAAGGCATGCATTGTACGGAGGTTCCTCAGTCTGTCGCCCTGACCACTGACGGTTTAGTTGTAAGACCACCGTTTTTGGTAACCTGTTTTTTATGTTTATATTTTTAATATTTTTTTTTATATTAAATGTATAGACGTAGAAAATAAGAGGCATTAAAAATAAATGATAATAATAATAATATCTTTATTGTACACAAAACGTTATCACAAACATGAACATAAAGATAATACAGTACAATGGGCGAGCTTATCTCCAGCAACAGAGATTTCTACCAGCTGACCTGTAAAAAGGAAAAACAGAAACAAACATAAACGTACATTACATTACATTACATTTTAAAGCTTCGGTTTCTTCTGCCTGGAAATATATTAATCCTATTATAAAACCATTTCGAGTGATACCAAGCATGCGGCTCTGATGATCGGAAGAAGCAACTGTAATAGACATCATATTTTTGAAGTTATACTTCTTTTGGCGCGTTAGGAAAAACCGACATGATGAAGTTAGCTATGAAGTTAGCTATAGATAACATTTTAGTTTTTAAAAAGATTTTTATCTTATTACGCCGAAGAAGTATAACTTCTAACGCGTGTTCACACACACTGTTTTTTTATGTTATTGGAAGGCAAACAAGGAGACTGATTTTCTAATGGTAATAAATTCACGCAGCCTATTGGAATCAAAGGTGGTAATGGTGCGTTGCAAACCTAAGGTCGGGATGTTAGGCCTCGAGCAAAAGTAAGTTTACCTGCTACCTTACCCTCCGAACCGGAACACGTCATGACATTATGGGGGCAATAATAGGTAAGTCGGTGGTACCGATCCAGGCTTGTCGCTGCGAAACTCTACCACCTAGTAGGACTAGGATGTCACGGTGTTAGTGACGGTAAGCCTATGCTCGCCTTTTACGAGCTGCCTGGCAGGAAGGCAGATGGTCTATTCTGCGAAGGAACCTGGACCAACACCTGAATTTGCCTTATTGTTGCATAAAATTCAATCCATAAAGGATCCATTATGTTTAATGCGAGATTTGACCTACCATAATCACATATTCATGTTATCTCTAAATCTACATTTATCCGTAACATAATCTGACGCATCGAATCATCGCGCTTCTTGAATTATGGTCAAATAAATTTGTTGGAGTCATAAATAAACAAGATACTATATCTAGTGTTACCATATTTGATTATATATAGCATTCAATTAATACAACATGAATATTTATAATGTAGAGATCTAGTATAGTAGCTGGTAGATTCGGCCTTGCGATCTAGTTGTAAGCAGATCAGATTGGTCCAAGTTATAAGAGAAAATACTATCCGCTGCTTTAACCGCGCACTCTCGGAATACACATAATACAAAAAACGAAAACAAAGTAACCGTTGAAGGGTTTTTGTGATGGACGAATTAACACAAACCGATAAACTATAAACATTCATTGGATTCTTTCTGTCTCATGGGTTAATAATAAATAAATATCTTACTATAATATCTATACTTGTCCAGGTACAAGTCACACAAATTGAACCTAACTCCAAAGTAAGCAAGTTATATGCTTGTGTTATGGGTGTTAGTCAACGATTCTAATATATACAAATACTTAAATACCAGAATATATTTAAAAAAGCGAAAATGCATAGGAATATCTAGATGATAAGATACAACCGTGGCCTATAAAGGTTTAATAGATATTAAAGATGTGGCTAAGATGTAAGTCTATATCGGGCTGGAATATTGGATGATGGTAGTAATTTAACAATTTTAAAAGAAAAAAAATGTATAAATGTTTTTTTTTAAGTTATCTACGCCTGAGCGTAGATTTGAGGCCACGATCAACATAATTTGGTTAACAGGCTAAGAAATTGAAAAAGCATACATTTTATCACGATAGTTAAAATGGTTCTTAAGATAATGTAAAGGCTAAACCCTTGCGAGTGGCCTAATCTTTCTGTTTCTTTCATTACGCTGTCCTTTAATTTAAGTGAGAGAATATAAAATAATGGTTTGATTAATAAACACGCTAACGCCTATAACTTGTTACACTTTAAATGATACCAATTAAAATGCATAATAAAATTGTTTTCATTTACATAAATTGTTAATTTATTATGAATATTTTCGATAGGTTCATTTGGAACGGTAAAATGGCGCCGCTTTCATCAGTGTTTATTTTCTATTTTTAGGGTTCCTTTTTCAAAAACCGTCCTTGATGTACCACTAGCCGTTCGCCACTAATCGAAATCTGTCCGTCCTAAATGAGTAACTGAGTTTTCAAGCTAGGAATTGCGTCTTCTTTTTTTTTTAGAAATTATTGTATAAAAAACAAACCGACAGACTTATTAATTCATTATTCATATTATCTCTCTTAAACACAAAATTGGTATTGGTTAGTAAGAAAACGTGTAATAGTACAAACGCAAAACACATCCTAGGTTTTCCCATTTAATATAGTAGGAACAAGAAAAAATAATTCTAAGCAAACCAATATAAAAATAATCGGCCTCGTTGGTCCAGTGGCTAGCGTAAACGCCTAACTACGCCGAACAACCGCGAGGCTCGGGTTCGATTCCCGACGGGGGCAGGCATTTGTGTGATGAACATTTAGATGTCTGCATTTCCGGGTCTGGGTGTTTATTAAATTTATTCTAGTATCTATTTAAGTATTTCTATGTATTAGAATCGTTGACTAACACCCATAACACAAGCACATAATTTGCTTACTTTGGGGTTAGATTCAATTGGTGTGACTTGTCTAGAGATATTTATTTATTTATTATTTACACTTTATTTATTATTTATGTACACTACTGAAGGCAAATAAATAAAATAAATTTATTAAACACAAAATACTTTAAAGGTGCGTTGCCAACCTCAATCTTTATGGGCCTATTTTAACCCTCTTAATAGAATTGGAGGTGATGACAGGAATTGGATAGAGGTGCTACTGCAACGCACTTTACTTTCTTATAAATGGAATCATCATAAATTGCTATACCACTAGCTGGCAATGGGGTGATCACATCCCAATGCCAAAATTAATCTAAGTCGCAAAGCTAACAAAAAATGTTGATCTGTCGGAACAGAAAATGTATTTTATTTCTTTATCTAAGAGCTTAGCACAAATACGTTATTCTTCATACGATTTACGAACTTTTTAGGATTTTCCTCTTAAGACTCAGGTAACATTATTTCTTCTTATTTCGTTACTAAGTATGGTTCTATCTACTTTTCATAATATATAAAAAAGTTGAGAGGTGTCAAGAGACACCCGATTGGAACGAAGTATATATTTATTATGTACAAAAAACCTGTATACACTCAACAAAAATAGTCGTCGCTACACCACACTGTTCAATGCGAATTAGAAAAGAAAATAACTGGCTTGCTTTCTATAAGAGAGAGAGAGACAGACAGAGAAACATGCGCACGCCGCACAGCTTACAATAGCTTACTATATCAAAAAGTGTCGTGACAACTTTTAGTGAGATTTTCTTCCGTCTAGTCCCCTTTCACAACGCGCGATAAAGAACTTCGATCCAATACATAATCTCATGGTGTCGACTAACGGCCAGTGTGATGTATCTCAATCTAATGGATTTCAAGCAATCTAGATAGCTGCGTATCCGGTGGCCTATCCCATACCTAATTGCAATATTTATCCTGTCCACAGATATGTTATTGGCAAGCGATAACATAAAAATGGATCAAAATATCAATCTTGGACAGCAAGTTTTGGATTAGGATTGATTATTAATATTGGTTGTAAACCAATATACGCAAATGTGTTCGTGGCAATTCTAAAAAGACCGCAAAAACGAATAACAACGTGATTACTTGACTTGACGCGGCATTCGCTACCGTAGCACCGCGATAACCGCTTACAGACCGCATTGATGCGCATTTTTGTGGGAGCGTACCATTTCGAATGTATGTAGGGAGTTTTAGTACTATTTCAAATTTGTACTGTGGTATTACTACGTAATGTTTTATTGAGTAGGGTGGCCTGTCAATTTGTTCATAACACAAGAAGTAACGCTTTAAAACACTTACTTTTTTGCTGCGACTCGTCTGGATTGGTACCACTGCCTTACGTATTCCGGCCGTCATAGCGTCATGACGTGTTCCAGTTCGGAGGGTCAGGTAGACGGTAAACTCACTTTAAATCCCGACCTCAGGTTTGCAACGCACCATTACTACCTTTGGTGTCTCTAGGCAGCGGGAATTTCTTACCATCAGGAAATCCGTCTGCTTATTTGCCTTCCTACATCATAAGTCAAACTTAAACACATAACCCTCTTTCTGGAGTCGGAAAAAATTTGCCTCTGGCCTGCAAGTTTAAACTTGGGCTACTCATACCATAAGTTTATACAGAACGGTATATAATTGTCATAATTACAGCCTTCCTGTCACACACGCTAAATGCACGAAAAGAAAGCGGTACTTGTCGTGACTATTGTATTTGGAACTTAATTTGTTATCTGACAAACATACATGACGAAACGCTGTTTGTTTAGTTTAACATAGTACAGTATTTAAATTATATACTTCGGCTATATTCGTCAAGTTTCGGAAATACGAATGCATTTTAAAGACATCTATATAGAGTTGTTATCACATAATTAATTTTTTCGCTTAAATTTAGATTAGGTCAGCCAATTTGCATCTCTATCACAACATAGTATAAAACAAAGTCGCTTTAAGCTGCCTGTCCTGTGTGCTTAGATTTTAAAACTACGCAACGGATTTTGATGCGATTTTTTGTAATAAATAAAGTGATTAAAGAAAAAGGTATATATGTCTGATAATAATAAAGTTTGTCAATCTGTGCGAAGCTGGGAAGGACTGTTAGTTTTTATAATATGTCGACCTGCCATAATAACATTATTTATTCAGCTCTTGGGCTAACACCCGTTAAGATATTGAGATAAAATAAGCCTATGTTAGTATCTGTATTCCTAACTATCGCTATTGAATTTAATAAAACTAAAATTAAAAAAAATCAACAACCTTCAACAAATGATACACGTAATGTATCTAAGACAAACAAATCCTCATCAAAATCGGTCGATCAGTTCAAAACTTATGATGCCATAGACACATAAACCCTCACACACAAACATGTTAACCTCATAACAATCCTCTTTTTCAGTCGGAGGTTAAAACCTGTACCGCTATATCGCTCCATATCAGTATTATATTGATAAAACGAATCAGGCAGCACAAAAGTTCACCGGGACAGCTAGTATTAATTAAAAGTACGCAAATCTTGAAATTCAATTAATGTTTCTGGATACGAATTTGGAGATAAGCATTTTTGAAGAATTTGACCATGCATTTAAAACTTTTCTTGGTACCAGTGCCGATACGGGTCTTTCGTAGAGAATAGGAATTCATGGAAGCTCGTAAGGGCGAAGAATATTTAAAAAACTCTTTAACGCCATTATCATTAGTGATAGAGTGATGTGCAGCAACTGGCCCAAATAAGGCCTTATCTGCATATTCTTTCCTGCTGCCATAGTAACACTGTCAAGTGCCGGATGATATGGTAGCCGGTAGACTAGCATAACAAATATAACTTCTCGGCCATAGGACAGCGCACTTGTAACACATATTATGTTTGTAGGTCACGTTTGTCTCTTTACTTCACTTCAGGTGGCTGGAGGCTTGGTTGCTGTATTTCCTATCTTTATAAACATAATTATTGTGTTCGTGTGTTTGTCACTGAACTCCTGCTAGACGACTGGAGCGACTTTGATGAAACTTTTTGTGTGTGTTCAAGGGGATTTGAGAATGGTTTAGATTCACAATTTGAAATGTTTTTTTAATATTTTTTTTTAATAATAAGTAGTTATTAATTATTAACGGTTGCACCGATTTTGATGAAATTCTATCTGTACATTCAGTAGATCATAGAATATGTTGTTATCTACATTTTAACTTTCTTAGTGATAGGCACAAGGATGGTTTATTTAACATGTATATAAACTTTATACATTGTTTAGGCAATATTTGCGAGGAAACTAGGCAAAATAACATTTTAAATTTTCCCATACAATGTGAACTTGTGAAACGAAGTTCAACGGGACAGCTAGTAAGATGAAAAAATGGGAACATGATGTATATTTTTAGTCTCGGAATTGTTCCAGGTTTCTTAAATTTGTAACCTTTGTTTGGAATTCTTCCATAAGGCCCAGTGGTTATATTCTATTTAATGACCGTAGCTCACAAGAATTATTTATTCTTCCTCTCTCGTCTAAATAAACTGTTTTAACATATAAAGTTTTCACTTACGACACATAAATGTTGCCATATCTAAATTAAAAATTTGCCGTTTTTTGTTACGAGATAGCGAAAAAGCAGGCGAACCTTGTAAGAGATCGTTACATATAAATCTAAGGATATTATAGGTGCATCGCGGTCTTGTACCTGAGATTTTTTGTGATATTGGAAGGCAAAAAAGCAGACAGATTTCTTGATAGAGACACCAAAGATTTATTACCCAATTGTGCGCTGTCATCCTTTGGCCGGCATGTTGGGCCTCAAACAAAAGTAAATTTGCCGGCTACCTTATCCTCCGAACTGGAATACGTCAACGGCAAGTGCTGACGTTATGGCGGCTGGAATACATAAGGCGGTGGTACCAATCCCGGCGAGTTGCTGCAAAATTCTACCTAGTCAGATGTCACGGTGTTAGCGTCGGGAAGACTATGCTCGCCTTTAACGAGGAGGTAAGAGCCCGGACCAACAATGGGAAAAACGTAGTCAAAGATTAAGGGCTCTTAAAGGCCTGTAATATGTGATAAAAGTAAACTATTCCATACACACTTTTTTGTAGTAAACACTTGTACTTATCCACTATACATTAGTTCAATACTTATTTGGTTGGATGTAACATCTTACCGAATAAGTATTGAACGATAAACTAAAACAGCCTTTTTATCTTTAGTTTCAAAGCCCTGACGATGCTGTAAACAGTAAAACAGGTTGGCTAAAGAGTAACGAAAAGTATTAAATAAAGTGTATAGTGGATAAGTACAAGTGTTTACTACAAAAAAGTATGTATACAATGGAATTCCACCAAGCGCCGACGATAGCAAGTATAGAATTTAAACTATTCCACGCTGACGAAGTCTCGGTTAAGAGAAAATATTTCATTTTTGTATTTTTTTTACAGAGTGCGATAGTGGGGTCACGTGTAACCCTTCCGTGTCGGGTGGAGAACAAAGTTGGAAGCCTACAATGGACGAAGGACGACTTCGGCCTCGGCACACACCGGAACCTCAGCGGTTACGAACGTTACTCCATGATTGGGAGCGACGAAGAAGGTAATTATTTATGGCTATCGATCGTAAACGCGGCCTCGAATAATTTAGGTAGTGGCAAAAGTTATGGCCAGCAAAGTAAAAAAAACGAACACCGGTTTTCAAAACTATCTTTTTGAAAGTGAAAAAACTGTCAATGTTGATACTATAAGATAGAAACTCAAGAAAATTCATGCCCATATCCCCGAAGGGCACAACCAGTGCACCCATGACTGACCGAAGATACGAAGTCCCACAATGTGATATGTGGGAAGCTTATCGCCAACCAGGCACATAACGATTCCTGGACAACGTCATGTTTATTTGAAAATTGAAAACACAAATTTTCTAGCTTTTGCCCGACCCGGGGATCGAACCCGGGACCTCATGAAGTTAAGTCAGATGCTGGACCGCCAGATAATTTTTTGCAACTTTAAGCTTAGTCAAGCCTTAATTTAAAATGCTAACGTCCATGTCAAAAACTAAAAAAAATCGAATGGAAATATTAGTTATAGAAGTTGGGTAAAATGTGTTCCTGATTTTGAAATATTAAAGTGTATTAAGGTGTAGGTGTAATAATAATAAGGTAAAAAAAACATTGCAGCAATCATAATAAGTTATTATGTTCTGGGGGCTACCATAAAGTATCTTCACGCCCATATTCTAATAGGGGTAGGCAGAGGCACAACGTGGGCACCCCCGACGAGCCGATGACACTAAGTATCTACCATAATGGGATAGGTGCAAGTCTATCGCCCACCGGGCACATATGCAATCCCGAGCACCATTTTTTTTATTACAAAATTGGGAATACTACATTTTCTTTTTGTTGCCGGGAATGTTGGTGGGGGATCTGAACCCAGGGTCTCATGAAGTCAAGTGCAACAGTGGACCGCAGAGGCCAAAAAAGAAAAATAATTGTTGAAGAAAGATAACCCTAATGACGTTTATGTAGACATTTAGCAGCATAGAAATAACACTGCTTTAAGCGTCCATGATAGCCTTCCCTTGCCCTGTTTATCACTGTTTGACATTTAAACATGATACCCAGGTTCTGCTTACTATTTAGACATACCAGCAGAATATTCCAGTAACCACCAGGCGATGGGGTCATCTCATCCCATCTTAATTCTTAAACAGTAAAATCTCCGTGAAAAAGTACCCCATAAAACGTGTCTAAATTATTTGGCACACGAAAATCGCAGCGTATTGAAATATTTAGGCAAATTGCGTTACACAAGGCGTATTTTATTTTCGGAGGCGTACGTGATTTCGGCAGTATTACGGTTTTCTTGGTTTATTTATCTCACCTGGCAACGTGGAAAGGTGTGTTCAAGGTTAGATAACCTTTGTACCTTTAATTATTGTGTTCTAACCGGGTTTAAAAGGGGGAGGTTATATGTTTAAAGTTATTTTTGTGTAAGTAGCCTCTGTAGTCTAGCGGTAGCGGTTGCGGATCAGGCAACAAAAAAATTAGAAAAATGTATATTTTCAATTTTCTAATAAAAATAACGTTGCTTGGGATTGGATGTGTGCTCGGTTGGTGACATGCTTGCCTCCTATCACATTGTGGGACTTAGTATTTTCGGCTAGTTGTATGTGACCTGGTTGTTCCTCTGCCTACCTCTTACGGGCTATGGGCGTGAACAAACATTTCTTTTTTCTTTTTTTCTGTATTAAAAAAAATGTTTTGGAACCAAGTTCCTTACGGCACCCTTGGAGGAGATAGGGATTTTACTGCGCGACCCCATAAAACCGTTAAATGAGACGTGCGCAGGCGCGACAGTCGTATACACAAGCGAG
This sequence comes from Calephelis virginiensis, assembly GCA_002245475.1. Taxonomy (NCBI): domain Eukaryota; kingdom Metazoa; phylum Arthropoda; class Insecta; order Lepidoptera; family Riodinidae; genus Calephelis; species Calephelis virginiensis. The sequence continues at coordinate 77,518 of NJDC01008368.1, read as the reverse complement.
TAGTGATAAATACCTTTCTCTTTCTCCCTCACTCCACCCCGCCAATGTATAGTATATACTCATGAATTGTGTCGATTCTACATTAGACTTCGCTCCTACCTGGTGTCCCACGACACCACATTCTTTTATAAGAAATAGCTAGCAGCTTATATTATCGATTTTGGTTAAACATAAATTACTAAATATTGTTAGATTCTTCTAATAAAACAAACCTTGCTCGTATAATCAAATATACATATATTTAATGTTTCAATCGCCTCTGTGGTCTAGCGGTCCGGTTGTTGAACTTGACTGCATGAGGTCCCGGGTTCGAATTCCGGGTCGGCCAACACAAAGAAAATTGGATTTCTCCAATTTTCTAATAAAAAAATGTTGGTAGGGATTGGAAATGTGCCCGGTTGGCGATAGGCTTGCCACCTATCACATTGTGGGACTTAGTGTCTTCGGCTAGTCGTGGGTGCCTTGGTTGTACCTCTGCCTACCCCTTCGGGTTTATGGGCGTGAAGATAATCTAATGTTTCAAAATTGAACAACGATTTCCGACTACCGTCAATAAATAAATAGTTTATATAATCACATCAGTCAACATCACAGAAAAATAGTACTCACAGAGGTCAACATCGAAACTTCTTTTACCGGTCAACATAACTTTCAAGCGGATATTCAGATATTAACAATATGAGTAATAGCAATTACGTTATACCAAAAATAACTTGTTTAATTACACACTTAATTAAAAGTTATAAACCAATATACAACTAAGACAAAGTGATAATTTAGATATTATCTTAGCCATAGGAAACTGAGAAGTTAATTATGACAACCAGACACCTTATCCATCTCTGGCCACTTGGGTTTTTTTTTTAAAAATGAAAATCATTTTTTAGTTACCCGATCTGAGATTGTAGTCAACGCTAACACTGAATAACTAAGACCGGAGAGGACAGATTTTTTATAAGACTTCATTTTGTCAACTACTTGCTAACACCCATAACACATGCATGTAATTTCCTTCTTTTGGGGTTGAATTTAATGTGTGTAACTTGTCCAGAGATTTTTTTTTATTTGTCAACCTGAATCAAACGTTTTATTTTACTTTCCCATAAACTCTAAATATCACTAAACAGATTATAAATTCGGTATTCAAGTAAATTGACATATAATTGCTATATCGTGCGATCTGTTAAACCTAATGCTACCAGTTTACCTTTCAAAGGGTTAGAGAGTTCAGATCTGTTTAAATTTAGCAATGTGGCACGCCCAGGTGTTATTTGTATTCTGTTTTCATCTGGCTAATGCATAATTGGATATCGCCTGCGGTTTTGGCTATGCTGTGTAACTATTTGATTAAATTATTTAATTAAGTTAACTAGTTAGTCGTTACCTTTTGAATGTTGCATTGAACTGTTTCTATGCACTTGGTGAAACTCCATTTATTTGGTTTAGCTGTCCAGGTTTTGGACTTGATTTCATGAGGTCCCGGGTACGATTCCCGGGTCGGCCAACCAAAAAAAAGGTGGTTTTTCCAATTTTTTGTTAAAAATGTTACTTGGAATTGGATATGTGCCCGGTGGTAAGATACATATTTTAATATAAAAATATATTTGCACTGTTAAACTCAATATATTTTGATGTTCAAATTAACAAAATTTGCTAACTAGTTTTAGTGTCGCATCTGTGGCCTAGCGGTCCGGCGTCGGACTTGGCTTCTTAAGGTCCAGATCCATGATCGGGCCACAAAAAATTAAGAAAACTAGCGGCCCGGTACGTGCTTCGCTACGCATAAACTGAAATGATATAACACAATAAAACAAAAAAAGAAAAAAAAAAGTTTCAACATGACAGCATTGTGCTGTCATGTTGAAACTTACCCCGTCTTAAAAAGTTTTAATTTGACTGAAAAATACCCATTCACAAAATGATCCGCCATTTACTTATTGAATTCATTTCTTACAAAAAATGTGAAAAATGAAGAACCGCTCAACCGATTTTAATGCAAACTTCACATTATCCATCTACTAATAGTCCAAACAAAGCCTAAACATTTGGTTTGGATAGGTGAGCCCGTTCTTAAGTTATAAAATTACAACGAAAAGTGTCATTGATTTTTATATATATATATAGATTTAAGTTTTAATTTTTTTAATTAACATAATGTTGCCCGAGATTGGATATATATACCCGGTTGGTTATCCGGCCCGACCACCTATTGCTGGACTTTTTGTCTTCGGCTAGTCGTTGGAACAGTGTCAATATAAGTAGATACTTATATTATGACGTGGGTGCCTTGGTTGTTCCTTTGCTCTACTTCTTCGGGGATATGGGTGTGAAGATAATTGTTTTCAGTTTCACTTAATTTTAACTAATTTAGCAATAAAAGAATGTGTGGCACTTAAGGTTAACTCGCCCGGTTTGGTACCACCGTCTAACTTAGCCCTGCCGCCATAACGTCAGTGCCTGCTGTTGACGTGCTCCTTGGTTCCGGTTCGGAGGATAAGGTAGCTGGTAAACTTACTTTTGATCGAGGTCTAACATCCCGGCCTCAGGTTGACAACGCACCATTACCAACTTTGCTGTCTCTAGACGGCGTGAATTTCTTACCATCAGGAAATCCGTCTGCTTGTTTGCTTACCAATACCATAAAAAAGTACCTTAAGCTAAACGCAGGTACTTTGATTCTACCTCTACCTAACGAGTGTAAAGATACTAGACTACAATGGGGCAATGGGTTCTTCGCAACCCGACGGCGAATAAACATCTAAGTAAAAGTATTCACATTGAAATATTCATAATACGAGGATACAAAGTTCTTCACTCAATGTCGTCAAGTCATTGCCCTGAGAAGTTGAAGGTAGAATGAAAAAGAATTTTCGCCACGTGTGCCACAAGGCCGAAGTATTCTTTGTGATTGTATTTTCTTTGGCGAATACGAGTGTTATTGTCAAGGCGAATAAATTATGTGGGAAATTCATCGGGAAATTGTAAAGAACTGTCTTGGTTCTTTTGTCTTTAATGTTATAATAATTTATTTAATAAAAGTAATCTTTTAGCACTTTATCGTCACGCCAGAACGGATTGTCTAATATTTTTTTGGTGTGTTAGTTATTGTAAGTAAGAAGGTTTTGGTGAAAAAAAACTGAGTAAATGTAAAAAAAAACCCTCGTTTTTTTCATCCGAACTGTTCGAAGCTTTGTTAATATCAAGCGATGGGAAGTTTGCCAGGTCGACTAGTAATTTATATTAAAGCGTACATATCCTTACGTCAAGTCACCTTTGGGGTAGGTAGAGAGTATCGAGTACCCCAACTATACTACTACCCTCAAAATCATTACTCTTTTCATTTGAACATTAACAATAATTATTGTATTACTTTAACTATCCCTGGTCTACTGTGTAGAATTTCAATTGTTTTTCTGCTAGACAGCTAGTTAGTAGCCACTACAGGTTGAATAGGTCGCTACCAACGAGACCACTGATAAAAGAATACTACGAAGTAATTTGCCTGGTGATCATCCCCTCTATACATTCCTGCCACCATAATGATTATCACGTCCTGATCTGAAAGAAAAGGTGGCCGGAAGACTTGAATAAAACCAAACATTCCGACAACAGCACAATGACGCACTTATAAAATTTATGGTATCTATATTATTACCCCTTAGCATCAGTAAAGCCGTATACCATTCGTTATATTTACATATGTGCGTGTTTGTATGGAAATGGTAATGAATGTGAAGGAAACCAGACAGGTTTGTCAGGATCGTGAGGTTTGGCACCGGGTACTCTCTGTTTATACCATAAAGGACTTGGCGTGAAGATATGTATCTTTTCCCATTAAAATATCTGAACATTATTAGATAATTTTTATTTGGTAACTCCCACAACCTGGTCTACTTTGAAACATAAATATTTCCTATTATTCAACGTTGTCTGTTAACAAGACTTAAGTTATAGGTAGAGTTTTGTACCCATTTGCCTTGATTACCATCCTTACCATACCACAATCTACCATCGTTCACCATTCTTATGTGAAATATAAATGGTAGACTTTCTTGTTTAAAGAAACTATGATAGGGATGCATTAGTAACAAAAATGGTATCTTTTGATGATTGTTGTCTCTAATCATGACGAGAGTCTACTGTTTGTTCCACATAATATAAAAAAATATAACTCTCACATAAAATAAATTTTGGTGTACGCATCCTAGCCCTGCAGTTATTTGTGTATAGATTGCGTCAATATATTTAAGTTTATGATTGTATGGCGTGTTGCTAGAGAGCGGTGATTCCGTCGTCGATATTCTTAGATTTTATTTCTCTTACTCTTGAAGTCTATGACCTATGATATCATTGTTTATGTTCTCCTTATAGATTGAAAGCAAAACTTGACTAGGACTTGCATTAGTTAATCCAAACTTATTCCCTGTGTTAGCCCTAGCTCCTTTGCAGAATAGACCATCTGCCTTCCTGCTAGACAGCATGTAAAAGTAGAGTTTAGCAGCGACTCGGCCGGATTGGTACCACCGCCTTACCTATTCCTGCCACCATAACGTCTAAGCTTGACGTTGACGTGTTCCGGTTCGAAGGGTAAGGTAGCTGGTAAACTTACTTTTGCTTGAGGCCTAACATCCCGGCCTCAGGTTGGTAAGGCAGCATTACCATCTTTGGTGTCTCAAGGGGCGTGAACTTATTACCATCAGGAAATCCGTCTGCTTCTTTGCCTTCCATTATCATAAAAAAATCTACTAAAATAATACCAACTAAAACTGTACATAAATATTTTTAAAAAGAGACGAGTGTTTTTTATAATATAGATCATCACTAGTAAGATTACTGGTGGCAGAGTGCAGCAACTTGTACAATAGGCGTAACATCCCGGCCACAGGACAGCGAAGCACCTGTAACAGCTATGGTGTCTGTAGGCCACGGTTATCTCTTACCGTCAGGAGACGCGTGTGCTTGTTTGCTCACCATAAAAAATTAAAAAACAATTATTGTTACATACGAGATATAGAACCCAATATGAAAGTTATTGAATATTTGTTGATTTGTCCGTTTGTCTGTACACATTTACGCAAAAACGAATGAACGGATTTTTATAAAATGTTATTTTATCTTATAAAGTGGATCGACATTTAACATAAATTTAACACGGGAAAATCTTTCGTTCCCTTTCCTAATCACGAAAAACCGAGCAAACAAAAAGTGTATAATTAAAAAACTGGCAGTAAAAATAGTACTCGTGCTAATTTTAACTACAATTTTATTTCGTACTAGCAGACCTGGCTAACGTACCGCCATTGACATTGATAGTTTTTCTTTCAAAAAAAAATTAGTCTTGATAAAAACGACGGGTTGCACACCCCGGGAGAGCCGGCAGAAGTGAAAACTTGAATATAAACGTTGTGCATTTTTGATATTTTAGAATGGTTATGGAATAATTTTGCACGAATTGCTTTAATTTAATTATCAGTATGAAAGTACTGTAATTTATGTGGTAGCATACAATATTCATTTATTGCGCTATCGTACACAAACATGACAACGCGAACATTCGCGCTAGCGTCCTGCACCGTCTTACGAAATTTCAGGTCACATGTCCTGACGCGAGTTTAGAAGTTTTTACCCATTCCAAAAAAGAACGCAAAGAAGTTTTCACTTCAATAAGAGATTGGCAAAATGGACCATCCGCTCAGGCGTGGGGATTCACTAAAGCTTATAGATTTTTATTTTACGATCTGTTAATAGAATAAATTGGACTTGAGGGCAACAAGAATTAGTTCTGATTCCATTATAATAGTGTCGAAGGATTGTTATTTGGATTGGGAAAGTCTTACACGTGCGTATTTCCAAGAGCACTTTAAAGTTTGAACTTCTGAGTGGATAATTTATTTAATCGCCTCTGTGGTCTAGTGGTTCAGTGTTGGAGTTGACTTCTTGAGATCAAATCAAATACATTTATTTGCTTGGATATTTGTACTTACATTATGGTGTTACATTATAACAAGGAAAGCACATCCGTCATTGTTGACATACAAATTTAAAATAATCATTTTCGTAATATAAATTTCACTACACTTAATTTGAGTTTTAAACATTCCATTAGTCCAATACATAATTAGCTCATTTTAACATTAAATAACATGTTTGATTATTCTACCCATTTTTTTGAAATATAAATTTCTAGTAGTGAGCCGTTCTGTGTGGCTAGAAAATTAATATATGTAGCATTTGGTAGTTTTTTTCTATTAAATTATACTGAACGTGTGGCAAGTGTTTAAACACGGGTTGGATAGTAAAACATGTGGTGTTTAAAAAACAATGTCATCCGCGATTGGATAAATGCTTGGTTGGCGAAAGGTTTGCCAACTATCACATTGTGGAACTTATAATATAGTATATTTGGCTAGTGACGGGTCATGGGCATGTTAGATGTACCTCTGCCTACTATTTCTTTGATATGGGCGTGTAGATACATTTTCATCTGTGTTATGTATCGTATAGATAACACGCTTATATTATATATTATCCTGTAAATGTGTAGGATCCAATGGTCTTCAATTTAAGATGTTCTGTTTACAACATTAGTTTACAATTAAAATTTTTCAACCGATGAAACAACGGAGGTTTTTATTTCGATTTGTATATGCATAAAAATGCTACGCATAACTTTTTACCGAGTGTTTCGATTTTGATTTTGATTTCTTGTTTTATTAGATAAGGTCTAATAACCTACATCCTGAAGGTGGTTGCCCTTATATTTAAAAAAAATGTGACTGCAAGGAAATATGGGCTGTTTATAGATCTACTATTTTCAATATATAACCTAGCATAATGTTATATTGTCTGTTTTGATTTTGATCATCCTTTTCATCATGTATATTTGTTACAGGTGACTACTCCTTAGATATAAGAGATGTGTCCTTAGAAGACGATGGGAGATATCAGTGCCAAGTCAGTTCAGGGCTCAACGGTAAGTTACAATTTATTTCGATCAAAATATATTACAAGCTTGCGTAAATACGAAGATATTTAAACATTCTCAGCAATGGAAAAAATAAGTGGTAGTTTTAAACAATTAAAACGCAGTAATATTGCAAAACACCGACTTTGATTTTCAAAAATAATCTCATTTATAAACTAAGATAATTAAATAATTATTTAGATAATATTTTAAATTTGAAAAAAATCTCGATTTCCTTGAAATCGTGTCATGCAATCCAGACTTAGTGACAAAGGAACCAAGACACAACGGGGTCACCACTTGTAAGAGCTCGTAAGGTTTTATTATATAATAATTATGCTTTCTTAACACAGGTGAACCAGCTATACGGTCAAGATATGCACAATTGACCATATTGATAGCGCCTTCGCCTCCCAGGATAATACAGGGTGCTTTTATTGACGCCGCCGAAGACTTACCTTTAGAAATAGAATGTGTCTCCGAAGGTGGAAAACCTGCTGCTGAGGTAAGATGAACCTATTGTTAAAGATTTACTTTTACTAACAATTTAAACTGTCACAAGTTTTTATTTAACTTACTTAAGTATGTGTCTCTGTAGTATTTTGAAGCAAATATTCTTAAGTTTTTTTAATAATGATATAACGATACTGACGAGGAAGGTGAAAATAGGAACTTTAAATATTTTCCTGTGTTGGTCCGGGCTCCTTTGCAGAATAGACCATCTGCCTTCCTGCCAGGCAGATCGTAAAAGGCGAGCATAGGCTTACCGTCACTAGCACAGTGATATCTGACTAGATGGTAGAGTTTTGCAGCGACTCACCCGGTTGGTACCAACGCCTTACCTATTCCTGCCGCCATAACATCATGACGTGTTCCAGTTCGGAGGGTAAGGTAGCCTGTAAATTCACTTTGCTCAAGGCCTAACATCCCGACCTCAGTCAGGCAACGCACCATTACTATCTTTGGTGTCTCTAGTCGGCGGGCATTTCTTACCATCAGGAAATCCGTCTGCTTGTTTGCCTTCCAATATCATAAAAAAATATCCTATCGTGTTCGTGTCTTTGATAGAAGATACTTCTTAAGTCCACTGCTGAAAATAACCCTTATAGATTAAAGTTTATCATAAAAATGTTTTTTTGTAAAAAAAATGTTTCTATGTTTAAAATTTTACCAGCTATCCCGTCGAAGTTTGCACTGCTCGTTTCGTTTTAGTATTTTTTTAAAACGAGTCGAAGGCGAACTTTAATGACTTTATTAAATTTATTCAACGTTTTAGCTGTGAAAGCAAGTTTTTATCTTATTTTTTGTCTTTTTTATGAGATTGAACATAAAATAAACATATAAATTACCTGAATTTATTTTTTTTGTGTTTGATATAGTCTATACTAATATTATAAAGAGGAAATGTTTGATTTTCTGTTTGTTTGTTTAAAGTGAATATGCTCCGAAACTACTGGACCGGTACCGATAAATTCTTTCATCTTTAGAATGATACATTATTCCTTAGTGACATAGGCTTTGTTACATCAAAATACGCCAAGTTATGCAGGCGAAACTGCGCGAAACTGCTAGTATCTGATGAAAATCTGAAAAATATTTGACGCTGAGGCTAAGATCCGCAAAACAATGAAATATAAAAACATAGAATCTCAATTGATAATCTCCTCTTCTTGAAGTTGTTTAAAACAATTATAACTTTTTTTTACAGATTACGTGGGTAGATGGAAATCAAGTTGTTATAAAAGAGAACGTACAAAGTAAAGTGGAGTTAATGGAAGATGAACAGAGATACAGAACCAGGTAATTATGATGACCTATCTAAAATATGAAATTTTATCACTGAGTATTCTACTAGTGAAAAGCTATAAGCATTTTAATAATATGAAATAATTTAAATAAAATTTAAACCAACAACAGGAAAAGCATCATACTTAACAATAGTACTCATTTTTCTGCGCACTAATTAAATAAATTTTAAATATTTACTGTCTTTTAACACAAGTAATACAAAGAGACAAAAAACATTTAGTGCTGTCAGGTTAGCTGTATTCCTAATTTCTATAAATATTTCATCTACATCTGGAAATATATCAATTAAAAGCTGTCTGTCATCTGTGTGTCTGGCTGTCTGTAACGTCCTAACAAATTTGACATGACAAAATGTTTTTTCTCTTTTGTTTTTATGTCTTAGAAAAAGATAGCATAGATCTTAAAGGATGTTTAGACGTATGTCAAAATCAGAAGCAATATCTATTTTCCTACACTTCTCATATATATAAGTTCTATAAGCTGATCATTCCTACAAGATATAGTATCATTGCAGATCTGTGTTGCGGTTAATCCCTAACAAGGGACACCACAATCAAACAATAACGTGCCAAGCCCAGAACACCGCCGACAGAGCGTACAGGATGGCTACGATACATGTTGAGGTAAGCTATATCTATGTTTCTGGGCTTTGACAAAGGCTATATCAAAGTCAATCTACGTTATACATTTGTTTAAAAATTGACTTTTCATAATAAAATACTTTTTTCAAAAGTTGTAATTTTATAGCAAAGCTTTTTTCAAAAATTGACATTCTGTAGTAAAACTTTTTTTAAAATTTGTCATTTTATAGCAAAACCTTTTTTTAAAGTTGACATTTTATAGTAAAACTTTTTCAAATGCCATTAAACTTACTGAAAAATTCGACAATAAAGTAAAAAATGAAAGAAATTCAGTAAGTCAACAAAATGTAATTTTAATCAGAATATCCATTAAGAAAAGTTTGAAAGCTCATGAAAGTACTACACTAAATAGCTTTGTTAATTTTTTTTAACAAAAACAACATTTTCCTGGATTGGATAAGTGCGTAGTTAACCACCTACCACATTATGGGACTGAACAGCAATAATGGGTGCCCTGACCACCTTTGCCAAACTTTTCGGATATGTACTTACTTTTTAGTTTAAAAATCGGCAAAATAAATTACTTATCACAAGGGGGTCGTATTTCAACACCAGATTTTTAATATCACTTTCATGATAAATTTAAAATGAACAGAATCGTTAAACCTGCACCAAACGGTAATTGTATTAGTGCTGCTCTAGAACCGAGACGCCGACAAAGCTGCCTGTGTACATTGCGTTGACAATTTAATTGGCTTTTGTGTACCGTACTCATTTACTGCTTAGGCAAAGCATGTATTACACAAACACAGATGTACACAAGCGTGTATATCATCGATAGAAATACGTATTGGCTCAGAATACGTAATGTGATGGTATAATGCAGCAGACACATCAAATTCCAGTCGAACTGACATAGATTTCAATAATAATAATTAAGTGATAAAAAACATCTTCACGGTGGTATCCCGAAGACGTAGACGGAGTTACAATCAAGGCGATTGGTCGAGGGTACTACTCGTAGTTCTACAGTGTGATAAATGATATAGACCTCGAGTTTTACCCTAAAGCGTAAGTAAGTAGAATAGAAAAACCAAATTCGAGTTCTTATGGCAACTGGAACACTAGGTAACAGAGAAATTCCATTGTAAAAGTTTTATGCTAAAACTAGCTGTTACACTTGGCTTCGACCACGATTAATTGAAGTGTAAGCTAAACCTACCTTTTAAGTTGGATCAAACTGCATATGGTGTGAAAATCTGATTAAATTCGGCTAAGTCGCTTAGGAGTCCAATGAGGACAAACAGCGTAACGCGTAATCCACACTATGCCGTCTATATTTTTCAACTATGCGAATGTGGATGAATGTAGGTACCCGGAGAGACCAAGGTTGACGTTCCACTATCAGATCACTTGGATATTATCCGAGGGTGGTGTCAAGAGTCTCCGAAACCGGCGTGTTTGTATGAAAATGGTAATGAATGTGAAGGAAGCTAAACTGGTTTGTCGGGATCCTGAGGTCTGGCACTCGATACTATCTGCCTACCCGGTAAGGGATTTGGCGTGAAGATATGTATGTATGTATGTATTTTTCAACTATTTGAATTGTTACTCTGTCAGCATTTTAACAGGCAAAAAATACAACTGGTCTATCCTGTAGTCATAAAGGCCATTCTAAAAATGTGTCTATTTGAGAACAAATGAGTTTTGAAATTGCCTCTATTACAAACTTATATAATTTTTTTTTCAAAATATTTACAAACATTTTGTCCCTAGGTGAAATATGCCCCGAAAATAAACATAACTGTCAAAAATGCAGTAGAAGGAAGAGTACCAGAAGGGAGTGAAGTCAGGATACATTGTTTATCAGATTCGAACCCGAAACCCCAAGCCTACAGGTGGTTCTTGAACAATAACCCCGTGGTGGGAGACTTCGTAGAGGAAATGGTGAGTGGTGATACTTCGACTCTTAATATTCATTAAAATTTTAAATCCCTAGGCGACTCGGGAGAGGTTGTTGTGTTCTAAATACGAATATTGATTTTTTATGAATTTCTTTTGAAAATAACCAATACAACAAAATAAGTATTAGTAAAATTAGTCTATGCTATGACCAAGCGAAACGGTAATTCATTTTTCTATGCAAAACTAACTAAGCCGGCAGACGTTGTCCTATGAACTAAGAATCTTAATTTTTTTTCATTTGAACCTTCTCCTGGCAATAACCAACACAACTGAAAAGAGTTGTCAAAAATGGGCCATCCATTCAGGCGTGATATGACGACCATGGGAAATGGGGATTCATTTACTTAGTAACATAAAAAAAATAGTAGCATTCATTATTTTAGGTATATGTCACCTCTGTTGTCTAGCAGTCCGGCATCGGACTTGACTTCTTGAGGTCCCGGGTTCGACACCCGGGTCGGGCAACAAAAAATTGGATTACGGGATTGGATATGTGCCAGGTTGGTAATAGGCTTGCCTTCGGCTAATCGTGGGTAACCTGGTTGTGCTCTCTGCCTACATCTTCGGTGATATGGGCGTGAACATATTTTTTTTATTTTAGGTATATATGGTAAACATTTTGTTAGGCCGCTCTTCTGATTGTTAGGCCGTTCCGGGGCCAAACGGCAAACAACAAAATCTTTAATAAATTCGACATATCTATCCGTCCGTATATTATCATGGCCACTTTATTACCAAACTATAGTGGACTAAGAAATTCAAACTTTTAAACCAATTCTTTTTTTTAATCAAATATTATTATAAAATCTAACTTCTTGTATGTATGTTTCGTTTTTATCTAAAAACGTCTTCAAAGATTCCATAACCTAAATAGTCATACAATTACGAAAAATCAATAACCCCTACAAAACCTATCCGCAACGTTGTAAAGAATCATCCCTATCATGGCAACTTTCAGACGAATAAAATTGATATTAAAATCGGACAAATCGTTTAAGAGCTATGATGTCACAGACAGACAAACATTTTCAGATACGTCGAAATTGTAAAACCCCTCTTTGTCCATTGGGGCTTGAAAAGTAAGAAATAGGGTATGTTTTTTCAATTCAATTGTCTTCAGACATAACTTAGCAAAAGTGCCCTAGTTTATATTCTACGTAAATAATTCTTTATTCATTCGATCCGAAAGTTTCTTTTTCGTCGTAAATTTGAATTAGCCTCACAGAAAAGTCCCTTGGCGTATTTACTCTTTGCACCTTTATTTGAAAAGCCACAGTAACACAGTACATACACACTTATGAATATTTATTACATAATGAATCACAAGTAAGACTTGTCGTAAATTTCCTAGTTTTTTAGAACCTAAAAATAGTGGTTCTCAAATAAAATCACGTACATACCCACATTCAGAAGAAACTTGAACTCGTATATCTTAAAGCTGTAAAAAGTATAGATCCGTGATGGTATCGTTTAGATATTTGAATCAAATAACTTTTTATATGCGACTAGCTTTCCCGGCGAACTTCGTTCCACCCGTTCAGTTTGTACGGGAAATTATTTTTTCCTAGTTTCCTAGCATTTTTTTACCCTTGTTCTTATCTTTTAAACCTTCCCTGGACTTGAACAAATAATTCAAAGCCAAAATTAGCCAAATCGGTACAGCCATTTTCGAGTTTTAGCGAGACTAACGCACAGCAATTGATTTTTATATATATATAAAAATCAATTGCTATATATATATATATATATAGATGTTCATAAAATAGTTGCGTTGATCCTGAATACATAAAATGTGCTAATCAAATAAATGTTAAAATACCTTAAGAATATATGAAAGGGAATTATTATAAAATATTATGTGCCACAATAAAGTAATTCAATCGTTTATCGATAGCTCAATTGACAACGTAACGAAGGTTACCTGGATAGGAAACTACCTGTTTAATAAGTTTATCAACTATGATCGATTTAAATTTTTAGTTGATTAATTTTAGATAAACGTGAATACTATAATTAAATTACCCAGGGATGTTCCTAGTACGAACATTTTTTTTGGGAACCATTGTCTTGGTAGTTTAAAAAATGTTGTTATTGTAGACAATTTTAAATTATAAATTTAAGTTCCATTCCAAAGTCAAAGTTATTTTAATATTGTCAAAGCTAGGAGGTCTAAAATTTCTAAAGTATTATGGCGCAATCACACTAGGCCATGATACAGCACTGTTCTATGTGTCTCTGAAGAATAGTAAAGATGCAAATTTTTCGTTTTCATAAATCATATGCGTCCAGAGACATTTATTTTGTTATCATTTACAATGTTATTTACAAACTTAGTGGCATAATTAACTTATGAGATATCACTGTAAGTGTAATATATTATGATTGATGCTTTTACATAAATTCTACATAAATGACGTTCCAGACGGTGGCAAATACGCCTTCCAAAAAAAGTAACCTTGGAATAAACTTTATTCCCCTCTTCCTATTATAATTAAATTTCCATTGAATCTATGGACAGATGCAAACCAATGTTTACAACCGCCTAGAGACACTATATGTGCAGCTAACGGCAAACATTATTTTCAATATACGTATTATATTACCTTGTGATATGACATACATATAATCCTATTAATATTATAAATGCGAAAGTTTGTAAGTATGGATGTATGGATGTTTGTTACTCTTTCACGCTCGAATGGCTGAACGGATTTGTCTGAAATTTGGAAGACAGATGGATTGTGACCTGGATTAACATATAGGCTATTTTTAATCCCGATCGCACACCGGGTTTCTGTTAAAACGCGGGTGAAGCCGCAGGTAGCAGCTAGTAAATCATAATTTGATGTCATATCTAACATATACACATTAAACATTATGAGGTGAACGTAAAAGAAATGCGATTTTTAAATCTCATATCATATATTAAAATGAATTCTCATTCTCTTTGGTCGTGGCATCACTCATGAATGAATGGATCAATTTTGTTAATTCTTTTAGTGTCAAGAGTAGGTTCTTAAAAAAATCCAAATATGTTATATATTTGGTCACTTTTTACTATTGTAACTCATAACGCTGTAAATTTTGTGTTTCAAAAACCGAAAAAATATTTCTCTCTTCACCTAAGTCGTTTCTTTGTGCGAAATTCTGCGTTTTCCTCATAAGGTGAGAATCATTGGCCTCCTCTACACTAGTCTGAAAAACTCAGAACGCACGTCCATTCAAACGCCCCACAATCATTTTATATTAATGCTGCTTTTCCGCTTGTGTACAAAACCTTATGAGGTACAGTTGCGTTTAAATATGAAAACTGCGGTTTTTGTATGAATAGCCACAGAGCTCGTGGCTTATTTCCAGTAACAAGTTTGCGCAGTTCTTGTTTAACTAAAAATAAACAACATTTATATACGGAGTAATAAGAATGATTATTAAGTTTTAATCAAAACATAAGGTAATATTTGTGTAAGATGAAAGAAAGTACTTAAAGTTTGAAGCCTATTACATACCACGATATTAAGACTGACACTGTTATAAGTTATCAGTCTTGATTGTTTTTTAGCTTTAAGCGTGGTGACATCAAAAGTATAAAAGCCGAGGTAAATGACCAACATATGCAGAAAATCTCTAGAAATATTAACGGATCTTAATATTTTAACGTATTTTTTTTACATATTTTTTTTACGAAAATCTGTATTTAACCTACTTTTTGACAGTAAGAAAATTAGCTTTAGTTTACTCAAAAATAAGAATTAACTTTTCTAATTACCAAAAACACTATGCATTTATCATGACACATTTTGGTATTTTAAAGTTTAATTAAACAAAAATATCTGAACAAATTACATAATTCAGATCTCAGCCCAAAGTAAGCAAACTATATAATGCTTATCTATTGGGTGATAATCAAAGATCGTGACACATAGAAGTACTTAAATAGATATCACAAAAAAAGACGAGTTGCACTCCGTGCCAACAGAAGTAAAAACTTGAATATTAACGTTGTGCATTTTTCATATTTTGGAATGGTTAGGGAATAATTTTGCACGAATTGTTTTAATTATCAGTATGAAAGTACTATCGTTTATGCACAAATATTATTTTCAAATCAATAACCTGCGTTTGCCTTGACAAAAACTCGCTAAAGTAAGGATACGTGACGGCTAGGAGCGCCGTCATATTATCTGTACAACGAACATTGCTCGTCTACACATGAATCTTATTTTCAAGATGGAACAAATAGAGCAATGTTGTCTTGTGAGAATGTAATGGTAGGTATATTGCGGAGTATTATCCATTGAGAATCCTATACTTTGGAAATATGTAAGCAATACAAAAACAGCAATGAATCTTTCATTTATTTTAGAACTCGCACCGTCTTATTCGCACATGCGCCCTGCGCCGTCTTACGATCTGACGATCTGACGCGAGTTTAGAAGTTTTTACCAATTCCAAAAAAAGTGCACAGTGCCTCTAAAGAAGTTTTCACTTCAATAAATAAACACACCAGACCTAGAAACACATTTACTTGTTCATTACATAAACTTTACATTATGTAAAATTTAATTTCAAATATTTGCATTAATTATCCACTATCAAATTATCATTGTTAAATATTCCATTTTGAGCGATTTAAATATCTAGTCAAATGTTGTCATCGGCTCGTCGAGTATAAGAGTCAGCAGTATGTATGATGAACTCAAACGCTAGGGGTTGCTCTTTTGTTAAATGAATTGTTAAAATAAATTTGGATGTAGATATCTTAATTCACGACTAGTCCCTTGTGGGGTAGACAGAGACTGAGTGCTAAAAGTTACGATATAAATCTGTCTGGCTTCTTCACCCTTTTTAAAATATTCAGCGCCATTATTAACTTTTGCAAGAAGTTTTTTTAGCACGAACCTTCTGTGAGAATAGACCAATTTGCTGCTCACCAGGTAATTTTGAAATTACATGTTTTCATTTGCCATTGCAAGAAAAGGTTTTAATATTACCTCTTGCTTATTCCCACCGATGTTAAGCCGTTAAGGTGGTCGGAAAAATCTGAGCAAATCATCGTAAAAACTACCACCTAGTCATGGTAACTATGTTAGTTCGCTTTGACGAATACTAAGAATGGGAGTATTTGAATACATTTTGTTAATTTAATAAGATAGAAAATAATTAGGCGGAACTCCTGTTGGTAAGATGAAATAATCTCTTATAGACACTATAAATATTTTTGGTGTCTCACTATCTTATGTCAATATTTAATATTTGTGTAATATGAAACAAATTAAAAAAAATACGTAATATATGAGACAGCTTACCGCTCACTTTGTTCAAACATTGAAGCAAACAGTAATATTGTGACAACTCTATATACATGTTTAAAGCTATACAAAATGAAAAAAATATGTGCGGGGTGTAGCCACGTGCAGAAAGCTAACTTCGCCAACCATTGACCTCTAATATTCCTATTTCTATGTCTAACTAAGACGAGCATTGATATATCACTTTAAAACTAAGTTAATCTTTATAATAATACTTAAATGCGACCAATTGAAAAACATCAGCTTGCGAAATAAATAAAAATAATTGCTGTAAAAAGATTTCATGTTTAAAAAAATATATGATGGAATTCATTTCCTCTTGAAGTCTACGATAGCCCTTCCATAAGCAGCTGATTGAATATAGCTAAAGACTCACCTAATAGTAACAAATAATAGCACTCAGAGTTTTACAGAATACATGCCCATAATTACTAGATTGTTAACTGAAATAAATAAATAAAAAAACTAGTTAAAATAAGATCCTCTTTATTTTGGAAGCCAGTTAAAAAGCGTTGTTAATTTGACAACGTTGCAAAATAGTCGTAAAATGGCAATTATGCAAGTGCGTCCGTTGTATGTACTCATGCATAATTTAAAAACTGAAAAACCAGAGCAAGGTGCACAGGTTTTATTTCTGATATCATTTTAACAACTCTCTCTGAATTAACATAAGGGTATCAACACACAATTTTGTGTTAAGGTCAGGCTGCTAGGTAGAGTTTTCCTTTGGCTGGGTATCTGCACACAATTTATATTAGGATCAGGTTGCTAGATAGAGTTTTCCTTTGGTAGCACCGCCGTACTTTTTTCTGTTGTTATATCTAAAGTTCTTGTCCTGTTCCGGCCTGTTTAGTTGACAGACTCAGTTAGCCTTAAAACTCTAGCCATAGCTTCTAACTTCTTCACGCCAAGTTACTAACGGAGTTAGCAGAGAGTATTGAGTGCCAAATATCATGATCCTTGCAAATCTGCCTACTTTCCTTCATATTCCTTACCCTTTTCAAATAAACGTGCCTGTTTTACGGACCAATAAAAAGAGGTATGTTTAATATTATAAATGGGAAAGATATGAAGCTGTTACACTTTCATGGCTAAACCACTCGACCTATTTTAAATAAATTTGATAAAAATATAGTTCAATATACGAGTTCAAACGTAGGATACCTTTCTTAAAAAATCAGTTCTAAAAGAATTATAATGGAGAATGAAAATTATATTGAAGTTAATAAGTGACTTATAATATATTTTTATACAAACTTTCATCCCCCATAATAGTTAGGAGTTGCTTATTGAAAATAGTAGCTTATCTTTGATCTCAGGTCTTAACTCCTAAGCATATCAAAATTTATAACATTCAGTTAGGCGGTTTAACCATGAAAAACAACAGACAGCCTTTCGCATTTATATTATCAGTATGGATTTACAATTTAGTAATGTGTATCTATTTTCCCTTTTAAGTTTCACTATCTCTGTCGAAAATCACTACTATGAATAACCAGAACCAACGAACTAAAGAGATAACTTTGCAGATGATCTACAACGTGTCCCGAAAACACAACAAAGCGGTGGTGAAGTGCGAAGTGAGCAACTCGGCTGGAAGCAGCGAGGCCACCGCGACATTGAACGTCACTTGTAAGTTCTCTTAATGATATTTAGTTATTATAGTATAAGATCTGAACCTATATCGACTTACACCTATCTGATAATGGAATTCTGAATGAAAACCACTTTGTAATTAATTTAGTATAATAAAAATCATATTAAAAATCTAGCCTCTCCTCGTTTCTCTGGTCTAGCGGTTCAGTTGTTTGACTTGACTGCATGAGGTCTCGGGCTCGAATCCCGGCTCGGGCAACAAAAAGAAAATTGTTTTTTTTTTTCAATTATGTAATAAAAAAAACCTTGTACGTAACGTAACGTATGTGCCCGTATGCACATTGTGGGATTTAGTATCTTCGGCTAGTCGAGGGTGCCTTGGTTGTACCTCTGCCCACTTCTTAGGGTATATGGGCGTGAAGATACTTTTTTTTATATATTAAAAATAGGTTGCACGAAAAAAATTGGACATAACATTTTTAATTATTACAGACAATCCTATATAGCAATTAAACAGCTTAAATGTTGATATTTTTTTTCTAATTTCCAATTAAGTCCAAGCAACTGGCATCAGCATTAGTGTTTATACGTAGCAACTACGGTATATAAAATGGCGAACCAATTTCTGCACATTTTAGGCTGGATTTCTCCGTATAATTTAAAAGCAATCAACGTAAAACATGTTAAGTCAATTGTCAAGAGTGTCAATCGTCGTCGTATCTTCACGCCCATATCCCCGAAGAGGTAGGCAGAGGTACAACCAAGGCACCCACGACTAGCCGAAGATACTAAGTCCCACAATGTGATAGGTGGCAAGCCTATCGCCAACCAGGCACAATTCCAATCCCGACCATTTTATTTTTTT